>CAKAOI010049133.1:0-33072 GCA_916701655.1 Sebastiscus albofasciatus
CCCCCCCCCCCCCCCCCCCCATAAGACCATTGTGCCAGTCACAGATTTCAATAGTCCTACCTGAGTGTAACAAGTGTGTAGCAACTTTTTATTTTTATTTTATTTTATTTTGGTTTATGTATTACAGTTTGGGTGTAAAGTAAGTGTAAAGTGTGCCAGTGGTTAGAGTCCAAGATGGTTGCACATAGTGCATGTTTCAAGGTAGAGAGTGCATGTTAAAAGGCAGAAAGTGCATGTCTAAAGGCAGAAAGTGCATGTTTAAAGGCAGGTAGTGCATGTTTAAAGGTAGATAGTGCATGTTTAAAGGCAGGTAGTGCATGTTTAAAGGTAGATAGTGCATGTTTAAAGGCAGATAGTGCATGTTTAAAGGCAGATGTTTAAAGTTCTTAAAGTCCTAATAGTTCTCATTTGGTTCTGGAGCCTGATGGCTACCAGCATGAAGGACTGACCCAGTTATGTTGTCAAGTGTTGCAAGTGTTGGCAAGTGTCAAGTTGTCAAGTGTTGCAATAGCACAAGAGGAAATACCAATTCCCGCAATTATAAATGCGTATGGCGAAGCATGACTGTCATTGATGGACTACACCCAGTTGGATCCCTGGCACCAAAAAAAAGCTTAAGACCAACCCTCGTGCCTTTATGCATCTATTTATTTATTTATTTAATTTTTGTTTTCCCTTCTCCGGGATTATTCAATGTAATTTCAGGTGTACTGTACATTACCAAACTTTCCATGTGTACCACATTATTTCCATCATTCCAAAAAGGAACAGGGGGGCCAGTAAAAAAATTTGAATATAATATATTAAATATGTATTGTGGCCATGTAGGCTACATTTTGGGGGGTTAGGAAATAAGGGTCTAGGATAACACTGTTTCAAACATGTAAAACACTGACTTCTTTATAGTTGTACTGCTTCATTGGACTTTTTGTGCCAATAAAAAATTTGAATATAATATATTAAATATGTATTGTAGCCATGTAGGCTACATTTTGGGGGCTAGGAAATAAGGGTCTAGGATAACACTGTTTCAAACATGTAAAACACTGACTTCTTTATAGTTGTACTGCTTCATTGGACTTTTTGTGCCAATGAAGAATTTGAATATAGTATATTAAATTAAATATGTATTGTAGGCTACATTTTTTTTTGGGGGGGGCGGGGGGGTGTTAGGAAATAAGGGTCTAGGATAACACTGTTTCAAACATGTATTGTGACCATATAGGCTACATTTTGGGCTACTGTGAAAGGCACACAAGATCTGAATGTACAAACTGGGCATTAAATATTTAAGAAAAGAGTTAAACAAAGCTTCTAAATGGAAAAAAATGAGACATGGTCTAACATTTTGTTAAGTGGCAATAGCATGAAAAACACAGACAGTCATGTTTAAAACTCAGCTGTTAAGAATCAACCGCACGTCATTTTTACAGCATCTGCAGCCACTTTACGTCAGCGCCGTAAAGCAGAGGGGACTAGATGACAATAATGATAGGAGATAACTGAACACTGTTACGTTACTTTAACAGCAATTTTCGTCTAATCTGCAGCGTTCAAATCGATTTAAAGTTTAACATTTTCAATTCGTCAACCTCTCACTCGTCGCCACCACCAAGCAAAGTGTTTTATTAATACTCCAGTGTCCCTCTCTGTGAGGCGAGAAACAGCGACGAGCCAAGTGGAAGAAGAATCGCTTTTAGCCAGTCATTGCCATGGCCTCCGAGAGCGGCGAGAGCAACATGGATAGAGAGATGATTCTGGCCGACTTTCAGGTGTGTCTCCTTTGTGTGTCACAAATATTACATCCAGTACATGTTTCCCCGTTGTTGAATCGTCTCAGGCTGCTGTCAAACAACCGTAAACACACGAAACCTGCCTGGTCGTAAACAGCAGACCTGCTGCTTTCTGTCTGTGTGGCTACTAGCTTAACCGAGCTAACACACTGACAGCTCGCTAACTGAGTCTGAAGGCGATTTATTAGCTTGTAAGCTCGCTAACTACATATCTAAATGGTTGAATAACGTGTGTTTTATTCGTTGGTTTCAATTTCCCCTGCCTTGGCTTGATATAACGACGAGCTAGTTAAGCTAAAAATGATGCTGGTGCGGTGCTCATCACGTTATCTGTCAACTTGTTTACACACCACCAGCCAGTCAGGGGTTTAAATCATCGCCAGAGACTGTGTGTGTTCCTCGAAGATAACAGTTTTTTAAGCCCAGTTCGTTGGTAGGTTAGTATATTTTGATGATGAAAGAATGCAGGCTATCAAATTATGCTTCCCCTCAAAATTGGCAGTAATTTAGCATCCTTTCCATGCTTAATGTTGATACTAAAATCATATACACTAAAATGTACCCTTGAAAAATTAACCATATGCCTTCTCTTTTATGGATTTGTTATTGTAGCCTTGTGTGCTTAATATCAATACTCAAATCACATACACTAAAATGTACCCTTGAAAAATTAACCATATGCTTTCTCTTTGGTCAGTCCTCGTCAGGGTTTTTAAATCATCGCCAGAGACTGTGTGTGTTCCTCGAAGATAGCAAGTTTTTAAGCCCAATTTGTAGGTAGGTTAGTATATTTTGATGATGAAAGAATGCAGGCTATGAAATTGTGCTTCCCCTCCAAATTGGCAGTAATTTAGCATCCTGTTTGGTTGGTTTCCATGCTCAACATCAATACTAAAATCATATACATCCTTCCACTTAAAATGTACACTTGGAAAATTAACCATAGGCCTTCTCTTTAGTTGTGTCCCTTTCATGGGTTTGTTATTGTAGCCGTGTGTGCTTAATATCAATACTAATACTACTACTACTACTAATAATAATGATAAATAATAAATTGGACTTATATAGCGCCTTTCAGAAACCTAAGGACGCTTTACAAAGGGGGCACACAAAATCATACTAATAAATAACACAAAGGAGAAACTATAGCTAAGTAATTAAAAGAGTGATGTTCAGGAAGAGTCAGCTGAGATCATAGGCCTTGATGAACAGGTGAAAGATACCAGATTTGTAGCCCAATTTGTAGGTAGGTTAGTATATTTTGATGATGAAAGATTGCAGGCTATCAAATTAGGCTTCCCCCTCCAAATTTGGTAGTAGTTTAGCATCCTTTTCATGCTTAATGTTGATACTAAACTCATATACATCCTTCCACTAAAATGTACACTTGGAAAATGAACCATAGGCCTTCACTTTGGTGGTGTCCCTTTCGTGGGTTTGTTATTGTAGCCTTGTGTGCTTAATATCAATACTCAAATCATATACTCTAAAATGTATCTGTCATCTAAGCTAAAAATTATGCTGGTGCTCCTCGTTATCTGTCAACTTGTTTACACACCGACAGTCAGTCAGTCCAGTCAGGGTTTTTTAAATCGTCGACAGAGACTGTGTGTCCCTTGAAGATACCAGATTTTTTTAGCCCAATTTGTAGGTAGGTTAGGATATATTTTGATGATGAAAGAATGCAGGCTATCAAATTATGCTTCCCCCTCCAAATTGGCAGTAATTTAGCATCCTTTCCATGCTTAACATCCTTACCAAAATCCGTGCTTGTAAAATGTACACTTGGAAAATGAAACATAGGCCTTCTCTTTGGTGGTGTCCCTTTCATGGGTTTGTTATTGTAGCCTTGTGTTTTTAATCAACAAAGTTCAGCTTAATAATATTTAACAACAGGCCTAACCAATGCAGGTGTACAAGTTTTCCATTCACAGTAGGACAGGCCACAATAGATATATATTGTTTACTTAGACTATTGACATCTCCACCTTATCACATTTTTGCAAAGCCAGTTCATAGGGCTCCACCGTTGCAATGAGTGTTGCAGCTTCCTGGTTCAGACACATGAGACCAGATATAATCAGAAACGTGGGGATAAGGTATCCTAAAGTATTATGTGATTACTGGGGAATCTGATCATGTGCTTTGTGTTAGAGTTATGCTGCATGAGACAGATGCTGTGCATATAACAAAAACTAAATAAAAGAAGTCATGTACAGTAATTTATTATAAATCATAGGAGCAGTAATGGGTTACAGTAGCATTACATGAGCTTCAAATAGGCAGAAGAGCCACCTAATTTATAAAATATCCCCCTTATCTTCACTGCAGTTATTAATAAACAAAAAGAAACTTGCACTACATAATAGATGTATAAAACGCACAACAATATAAATGCCAGCAGACACCAAAAATAGAGACTGAATACTCCCAGCCAGCAACAATACATACATTTATTTCTGTTGGCAGCTCAAACCTCAACTTTAAGGGATTAGAAAGAAAAGATTTTTTTTCCATTAGTGGATGATTTCAACCAGAAATAATGCTCCTGGTTTTATGGAGCACTTATTGCTCAAAGATGATGACATGAATATGACATTGTTTAACAGATATCTCACTGCTCTGAGGTTGAACTTCTAAACAAACAGACGTAGCACCAATTATTAAGACACTTTAAAACATAACAATTTTACTATCTGCAATTTAAGCATTTAGCCTTTGCATAAAACAAGGTCTGTGTTGGCCATTTACACATATTTACTTTGTGTTGGCATTCAAATTCTCAGTTTGTTATCAACAATGGTAAGTACTTGCAATTGTCAACTGTGTCATTCTTTTGACCTTTTAATTGTGGATGGCAGAGGGGTGCTGCTACCTAAATAGAATGATCATATCCATGGTTTTAGTTAAGTTTTAATCTCTAAAAATAGATTCTGCATTTACATGTAGAATCTGTAGGCAACGGGACAAGATTTTGGTATCAGAAGCGTTCTGGTTTCCGTTCTGGTTGAATACAGGTAAACAGTCTGCGTGAAGAGCAAAGGAGGTGGAACGCATTGGATGAAATGCAATCTCAGAATGCACCAACTATCGTCTGGCGGTGATTTAGCTTTTTATTGGTTTAAATTTAGCTTGTAAACTGGCTACGTTTTCAACAATCCGGTCGTACACATCGTCTGTCAACTCCAGTCTCGTATCTGAAGTTGCTAATCGGACTGTAAACAATGAGCAGCACACGGAAAAGGAAGTGTTGGCCTGGATATCAGTTGCTACACCAGAACAGGCTTATCTGTTGTCAGACTGATAGCTGACATGATCTGAGATTGTTTTTGTTTAGATTTAAGAAATGTTTGTCATATGAGTTAATAAACTCATCCTTAACAGGTCAATAGTCCTGTTTCCTGCGCTGAAAGTAAACTTAGATCGATAGTATCATCTGCATACTTCAGTATATGCCTGTTTTTCTGCTAGCTTCTACAGTCATTACTATACATTGCAAAAGAGAGCGGACATGAAACAGCATCCTGGAGTATCTACACTCTGTGGTCTCCCTGCCGAATTAGCCAAAATCCAACCAATAATATTTGGATCAAGATTAAAATAACTTAAAAACTCTTCTGCAAAAAAAAAAAAAAAAAGCGTTAACAACCAGTAAGAAATTAAAAAATGAAGGCCTTTAGAGATGTTTTGAAAACTCTAGGTGTTAATAAATGTGGTGAAGCAGAGTAGCAGTTGCATCATCAGCTCCTAAACCAAGCCAAACTGCACACTGTCTTATTAGGTACTTTCCCCCGCTTCTGAAACGATTTCATGACTAAAGACGCAAAGGTTACTGCTCTGTAACCATTCAACCACTTGGGTGTTCTTGTCTTAAGCACAGGTACAAACACACACTGTTGTGGTAACCGCATAGCAGACAATGTCGCTCAACTGCTCTGCACTAGTTTTAAGCAATTCTTCTAAAGGTTTAGCTGGCTCTGAGCCTTCTCGCACCTACATGAAGGATGTTGCAGCTTTTTAACACTGCTGGTGCCAATTTGTTGTCACTTTATCAGAGAATGTGTTTTGATTCTGGCAGTTACACTAACGCAGGGATCCGTCCAGAAAAGGAAGTGGTGCCTTTGTCTGCCTTATTTTACTCTTCAGGAAGAGTACAAATACATAATCTTAGATATCATTAAAGCTATAATTGAAATTGGCACATCCTGGCCCGGTTTGCAGTATTTGAATCCTTTTTGCTATGAAGAACATGTTTTGTTTAGCCTGCTTTGTAAGGGTCAACAGTCCAAAGAGGAAATTGGTAGCCTTCTTTTGATCAGAACATCACTAAGAGGCTGTCATTCTTGTGAAGACTGCCACCACTTTACATGTTACTGTTATGGGTGGTACCATAGTAGTTCAAATGAATCCTTTCTCCCCTGTTTTGTTGTGGAATATATCTTTTATGTGCAGGCATCTGAATGTTTCATAAAACAAACTAAAGCAGAATCTCATACAATGCATTTCTCTGTTGTAATTCCTTTTTCTTTGTCTTTTCCTCTCACAGGCTTGCACTGGAATTGACAACATTGCAGAGGCAATCACTCTGTTAGAGCTTAATAACTGGGATTTAGTGGTAAGTTCATTATCTGTAGGCTTTGCTCTTTGACAGACAGGCTTAGTTCATCTAGAGTACAGGTTCAAGAGGGCAGTCAACATCCAATAACACACACACTGTTTAATTTTGTTATGGTCGAATGATTTCATCATTTTTGCCCATTATGTTTTGTGAAGCGGGCAGCGTCTTGGCCGCCCTCGATATGGTGACTGAGAGAGAGAGAGTGTGTCTTGAGAGCTGTGGTATGAGATGAGAGACCCTCACAGTGAGAAAGAATGTGTTTCGCCAAGTTTGTATTAACTCATGATGAGTCTGAAAAACAAGGAGCCCTTTACCGCGCAGTGCATATTGAAGGGGTCAGTCTATATTTAGACCGATGCTGGCAGGAGTTCAGCGCAGGCAGCAGCAGCAGCAGCAGTCCAAGCAGTGGTAGGACAGACAGCGGGGCCTGGACTCACTGCCCCTGTAAATTTGATGACGTGCAGTTCCTCTGCAGTAGCTGGTAGTTTTTGTAAACATTGACAAAACAAATTTGCTTCTGTGCTTGCGTATGCCGCGTGTGGGCGGGGTAGTTAAAAAAAGAATTAAAGAGCAGCGTTTCCCCCAGGATATTGTTGAGCAGAGCAGGGAAATTGTTAAATCCACCCAGATCTGGATGCATCTCGTCTTGTGAGCAATATAATTAGTAAATGACAGTCTAAACAATATATGCATTAATTAATTATGGCATTTGCTGTGTGAGATGCTGCCTTTGCTCTTTTCCCCTGAATGTTAATGATTTATTTCATAAAAGTGGAGGAGGTTTTTATTTCAGGGGAGAAAACGCAAGGTAAAAATATGCTAAATAAAAATAACAAAACATCCAAAGAACTTCTCAAAAAATAACTCAATCCATTCCTCTGCTGCCCATCTATACGGTCAGTATGCTCCAAGACATATTATTGCCACAGTATGGCTAAATGCGTTGGTTCCATTTCCATCCTTATACACAGTGCACAATAGAGTACCTACCTGTACGTCATACTCTTCAATGTGTCAAAATCACTCTATCCTAGCGTTAGCTATCTCGGCACCACTTCAGTCGTCTTCTTTGGTCTGAATTCCTACTGTAGTTTACTGATGTGTTCCTGGCACACCAAACCAAACTTCCTCTGTAAACAAAGCACTAGACTCTTAATTATATTGTTGTTTACTTATCTTTGTGACTTCATGTGATACTGTAAAATTGAATGAAATGAATGGACTATGAAGGACTTTCTGTAAAGAAGTAAACTATAACCTTCTTACCGGCACTTTTCAAGTCTACAATGGATGTTTGACACTCAAGGGATGCTCAAAGGTGTCAACAGTGTTGTGAAAAGATAAAATAAATGCCTTTGTCTGACTTTAGGTACTTTATGTAGCTTGACATCATATTGTGGCTTTTAAAAGCAGGGAAAGTGCACCGGGAGTGTGGTGACGTAGTTTAAAGAGAAAAAAGACACACTGAAAGCGGGTGAGAGGTGAGGTGAATGGGTCCAACAACACAGGGCTTTCATCCAGGAGACCGCTGATTGTGTCCTGTGTGTTAAGTTTCACTTTCTCGTTACAATCAGCTGTTCGTTCGTGTCCCGGGTTCACAACGTTCAGTTTCATTTTCACTTAACACACATAGTAGTTTTAATCCCAAACATGTCGTTTTTTTCCTAAACCTAACTAAGTGGTTTTGTTGCCTAAACCTACAGTTACTCCAAGGGGCGTGACAAAGCGGTATTATGTGATGAGTTGGGATGAGAACGTGTTGCAATACCAGGACCCTGAAACCGCAGCAGCTAAATGGAATTCAGCCATAATTCAGCGCTTCTTGTTCTGTGACATGTCAAAATGTCCTCCGTGAAAAAGGCCTATCCTCTCCTTTTTAGATTTACACATAGCATTGCACATTGATAAACAATAAAAGCAACAAAGTACAATGTAAGTGAGTTGAGAAACTCAAATATATTCTGATCTCAAAACAAACAAAAATAATTAGCAAAGCAGCCACAACTAAAAAGTGGACTCTTTAGTGACCAAAGACTCCTGTTCAGTACTGCGTTGGACTATGTTTAGTCCTGATTACTGCCACCACAGTTTGTGGCACTTTACCAACAAGGAATGTGTGGCTTCCTGGTAAACTGATCATGCAGACATCACTGCTTTATATAAACGCCTGCGTGTGATTGAGAGGATTGTGGTGTCCATGTCATTAATTTCATTGGAGCTTAAAGGTGCCCTCCCATGTGGATTATTTTACCTCGATTAGCACTACGGAGCTGTTTTTCTATGAGTGGCTCCCGTTTTTTTTTTGTTTATCTTGTAGTCACGCACTAGGATGCACATGTGTGGGTCACATGATGCTGACAGAGGTTTCGCACTATTCCACTATCAACACATGCTGGTAATGTGCCAAGCAGTGTGCCAACAAACGCAGGGAAGAAGTAGTCTGCTTGCTAGCAAGTAAACATGGATTTAAACAATGCTGGATTTAAAATACTTAAAGTATTGGCAAATGTTTTAAGACGGAGAAAATGTTTTTTATACAATACAAGAATCAAGAATACACAGAATGTGTTTTAGTGAGAAACACTGAATGTAAATATAGCTTTTGTTTACAAGAAATCTCCACAGGGCGCCTTTAGTGTTTCTTGAACCTTTCCTGAACTATTCCTGCAGCAGGACAAGTAGCGTTATCTTGTTGACGATATCCATCCATTATGGCCATGGATACAGACCACCAACACTTTATTAGTTTGTTTTCCAGTGTTAGTGTGAGACCCTTACATGTGTTTTTCATTCATTCAATACAAAAAAGAATAGGGGGATATGATTATGCCAGCAGCACATAACAACTTACTTCATTTAGCTTATTTTGCAGTGAAGAATAGTGAGTATTCGAGAGAAGTCCAATCAATTGTCCATTCAAACAAAAGCTCAGTGCGAAGCTGACAGTGGTTACTGTCATGTTTGTCCTTTCGACTCTCTTTGTTCTGATCAGCCACCTGGTTTGAATATTCCATCATTCTCTGTCACATTTTGTTGGGTTTAGTCTGAAACCTCTCAGCCAGCAAAAATCGCATACTCTAATGACAAACATAATGTTACAGTATCAACCAGAACATACTACATTTTGCCTGGTTACATGTGGACGTGCTAGCTTTCCATGACCAAATTTACACGTTTACTTATTGATACGTTTAGAAATGGAGTGCAGTTATCTTGGTCACTGTCAAGATACCTGTATAGAAATATATATGCTGCAATATTTACCAGTCTCTTTTGAAACATGCTTGTGTATTGACCGTTATTCAATGTTTTGTCATGCTGTAGTTTACTGATTAACGATGTGATGGGTTGAACTTTACGGATCCCAGCGCACAGTCAACTATTCAGAGAGTTGGCCATTGATACAATACAGAAACTAAAACAATGTTATATTATGTTGTATAATTTACCTCCGCTTTCATTACAGGCAGCCATCAATGGAGTGATACCACAGGAGAATGGGATCTTACAAAGGTAATAACCATGTTGACACACATTTACTGTAAATCAGAGAAAATGTATCACCTGACCTTACAACACTGGACGAATGCTACCTGATCACGCACATCACATGTATGACTTTTCAAATGCACCCTGTGGTTCTTTGTGCTCTCTTTCTAGAATGATCATGTAAGAAGTATGAGACCACAGAGTTGTCGCAGGGATGACTCAGCACTTTTATTATTTTTGTGTATGAGTGCAATCGCCAGAAGTGGAAAGCTTACGCTAGGCTATAAAGGAACTACACCACGAGGCATGAACGTCCGTATACCCAACAAGGCGGACGAGTCGGCGTGATGACGTCTTATAGGCTCATTTAGCCGCTTGTTGGCAACAGCCTTTTTTTAAGACCCATAAAAGCTTCAAATATCACGAGACGTACTTTTTATGTCGTAGAACAAAATGTTGAAATCTCTTAAGCTTGTGTTAACCACAGACCTTACTTCAGGCATCTAACTAAAACCCATTCAAAAAATCCACTGACTTCCAGACGAGGGAACTGGAAGTGCTAAAATGCTAACTCATTTCCGAGTTTTAGGACTCATTCCTGCAGCACTCTGACGAGGAAATATGAATGGTTGGTGGGAGTGGGGATACATGTCAGTATGTGAGGAACATGTGCCTGTGACAATAGTGTGCATCTACAATGTAGACTAGCATGTAAAACAACTTTCAAACAATGCAGGCAATGTGAAACCGAAGCCTGATTGTATTAGCAGGAAATTGAATTCAGTGTTTTCGTGAGCTTAGCTTACAGTGGGTATAGTTTGCACACCGCTTCAATTGTGCAGAATTGATGAGAATATAATCCCTGTATCACCTGCTTCCATGATGAAAGTTTTGTTTAGTTAGATACATAATATATCCATATCCAGCAAATAAAGCTAGCATAGATGCTACTGAGTTGCAGGTTATTGCTCCTGCTATGGTTTCTAATCTGCTGTTTAATAGAGGAATAACATAAAAGACACTTCAACCGCAAGGAAAGTTTCTGCCAAGAGTGGAGTTGTACACAGTTTCTGAATAGAAAAGGTTTCTTTAAGAGGCTTTGAGCCCTTCACTTTCCCTCAACGGCTAGTTTACACTCTTGAATGCGCTGGGCTGATCTGAACCCACTCGAACTGGAGACGTTCTGTTAAACCGTTTTATTTTGTGTGTACACACTTGTGTGTGCACGTGTGCGCATGCATGCATGTACTCTAGTGCGGTTCAGGCCCTTGGGCCATGAGAATATTGCTGGTCTTTCTCGAGGGCACACATTGCTATGAATGGAGGCTGGTTGGCAGCGTGACCAGCAGCCAACACATTTACTAAGTGGCTGGCACTGGTATGAGTAGGCTGGCGTTGCCCAGTAAACAGACTGTGATGACGTGACCTGAGCTGGAGCCAGTTGGAGGCTACGCTAACGCTCCCATCTAAAATGCATTTCCCTCTTCCCTTGTGTCCTCTTTAGTAAGCAGGTTGGGAATTATAAGAAGCTTGTATTGTTGATCAGTAACCAGAACTCCTCAGGGCGTCAGGGAATCCAAAATGATTTCCTGGTATTGATAAAAACGCTCAATCCCTTGTTGAACTGGGTCACTGGTCTGACAGTTTGTCCATGGGTGAAGGGCTCAGCAGTTGTGTCTGCTTTGGGACACGTCTTGGACTACACAGGAGAACAGTGCCATCTAGATGTAGGGCAGCATGGAAGTATGCCCAAACGGCAACAACGGACAATTTAACGGACTTCAGTGTTACTGTGCCAAGTTTAGGCGGAAGTTCACTCAGGATCGTTTTTACTTGTTGTGAGAGCTCTCACTATAAACTCGTTTTTTTTTTTTTTTTCTCAGATGCTTTCAAGAAGTGTTAGAATCCTCTTGGCAAGAGCTGTCTCATTTGTGTATCATCTCAATTTATATTCTCCCCACAATACATGTGAGATGATAGTAGTTGTCTGTCTGGTTCACTTTAGTGGCAGTTATATTTTGTGCCGAATACTATCTCAGTAGCCTCTTGCAAAAACTGCCATGTCCATACATAGGTTAGGTTAGGTTAGGTTAGGCTAGGTTAGGTTATCTTTATTGCCCCACAAGGGGAAATTTGTTTTGCAGCCAGCGTTCACATAAAAACAAAAGACAACATCAATGACACGTCAACACAATAAAAAACAGAGCTAGAGTAAATAAATTGTACCAAGTACACATATACAATCATGCAATTGTGTACAAGTGTGTAAGGGAAGTGCACAAAGTGCAGCCAGACTGCTATATGCTATTGAGCATATTAATAGCACTTTGAATGAAGGACACATGTAATCTATTAATTCTCCTAACGGGTACCCAGAAATAACAGAGAGAATCAAAGTTTGAACTCCTTCAGGAGTGGATGGTCCTGGCAGTCCAATATAGCATTAGCCCTTCTAAGGACCTGCCTATTATAAATGTCTAAGAGCATAGCCTGACACCTCCCTCAAATCTCACTGGTATTTTAACAAGACTTCCAAGTCTGTTCTTGTTGGACAGATTTAGATTTCCAAACCAAGCAATTATACAAAACATTAAAACAGATTCAATAAAACATCTGTAAAAGAGAGTCATCATCTCAGAAGAAACGCTAAAAGAGTTCATTTTTCTCTGAAAAAAAAAATTCTTTGCTGGACCTTTTTAGAGGTCAGGAGCTCAAGCCATGGAGAAAACGCAATTCACTATAATACTTTTAAATATTAAGAAGTTGTCACGAGGGTCGCCCCACGTTGCAGCACTTTAGGTTATGATTTCTGATAGATTAGTTCATATTTATGAGATTTTTTAGTTTCTTAAATAGGATCTTAAGTTACATTTTAATACATTATTATTATATATCAACATGGGATTCATAGCACAGTTTGTCATCAAGAACAATACCCAAATATTTGTAGCTATCCACTTGGTCAGTTGAAACCCCTTTAACAACCGTTGGTCAGAGGGCTTAGTGGTGACTTCCTTAAGTCAATAATCATGTTCATATTCCACATATTTACATGTACTACTCATGGTAAATCAGATAACTTAATGTCTAAGTGATCCATCCACCATTGAAACATTTTCTTCTGAAATGATCTCCAAAAAGGTCAATATTGAGTGATTTCAGTGTTCAGTAATGCAGAGGAGACCATTTGGTTGGGTTAATTTCCCCACCCTATTGCCCAACTCATGATTTTGTGGCTGTTGACAGTCGACCTCCGCTTCAGGACAGTGGCCTCTCTAATGTGGTGGGCCAAATAAAATACAGCCTTTGTTAGAAAGTCTAAGTTTGGCACTCTGTTCTTGAGAGACAGTTGCTGCTTACACTTCAAGGAACAAAGGGCACACTTTGTTCAGTGTCGGGGGACAAAAAGACACAATTTACTGTGTTGTGTGAAACTGGTCATACACTCGGCAAGCAGCAAAGAGAAAAGCCTGAGAGAGAGTAAGAAGATATTGTAAGGCAGGGTGGGTGGGAGGGAAAGCTGCTTGTTGCTGGTATATTTTTCTGTCTTGCGGTAGCTTCTGTTGGTTCTTGACCATCAGGTTACAGGCTAAAGACGAGGACGAAGATACGTCTCTGAGAGAGAGAGAGAGAGAGAGAGAGAGAGAGAGAGAGAGAGAGAGAGAGAGAGAGAGAGAGAGAGAGAGAGAGAGAGAGAGAGAGAGAGAGAGAGTCTGATTGCATCTGTTATGTTCTGGCTGTTTCTGTCCACTTTGTCTTGTCATGATCTTCCATGAAAGCCCCTGAGATTTTTAAGATACTGTATGAAGACTAATCAATTTTCCAAGGCTGCAACTAACTTTTTTAATTTTACTTTCATTGTTGATTAATCTGTCGATTATTTTCTTGATTAGTTGTTAAGATATTCAGTCTACTGTTATAGAGGAGTAAATAAACCAGAAAATATTCACATTTAAGACTTTCTTTTCTTAAAAAAAGTACTCAAACCGATTAATCAATCTTCCACACCATCACTAACATTGTCACCTCTTTACAGTAACTTTTCCAGTGAGGCGAGCCAGGCCAGCATGTTCGGACCTCCTAGCCAATCAGAAGCAGCCGATGCAGCAGCAGGAGGTTCAGTTCCTCCCCCATCCTCTTCGTCTTCATCCTCCTCTCCTCCATCGTCCTCAACTTCAGCTTTTTGCCCCGTCAACCCCACCTCCCGACACATTGTAGAGCGCCAGCCCCGGATGCTCAACTTCAGGGTGGAGTACCGGCAGCGCACTATAGAGCTGGTACTGGAAGAAGGCAGCACAGTCGGTGAGCACCACACACACTGATATAAGTGCTGTGTATAATACTGTAAAACATGTCACACTGCCTCTTTGTGCATGATATACATTTTCATCTGCATAAATCTATTTTACAGGCGAAATCAAACAAATCCTCGAGACAGAGCTTGGGGTTCCAGTGTCCAAAATGCAGCTGAAGGGATGGAAGAGTGGAGATGTATCCGACAGTGTGAGTTAACACACCCAATACATGTTTGTGACAAACGGGCAAGTGAAAAAAAACAGCACTGGTGCTATGGTTGTACCTTGGGTTGTAACGGTACACCGGTATATCAAGCTATACTGTGGTATGAAAGTTTATGGTTATCATACCGTGGACATTTGCTTATGTGCGTTACTTCGGTTGGACAATCTTTAAAATCTAGTGTACTCTTGCTAGTTTCTCAGCATTACCGACCCAACCTTTAACAATTAACACAGACTGCTTCTGAATGTACCTTTTAACTCTCACACACACACACTCACTTATGTCAGTTTAATACCGTAGCTACGCAAATGTACACGGTATGATAACCGTCAACTTTCATACCGCGGTATACCTCGATACTGGTGTGCCGTTACAACCCCAGGTGATATGAGCAAAACCCATAGACTTTTATATTTTCTTTCTTTTGTTTTGCTTTTGCAATTTGACTTTATGTTCTGCGTCTTAATCTAAATAAATGTGATTATTTTTACATCTCAAATTTTAGCCGCCAGGATTCGATGCATGCCACTGTTTTAACACTGTTATCCCAAACATCCTTTAAAGCCATGATTGTGTTCCTTGCTCAGATCACCGAGCTCTAGCCAACATACCAACATTAGGCCTGTTCCCTACCCCGCAATCACTACAACTATTTGATGTTCCTGAAAACAATATTTCCACTTCCAACCAAGTAGTGCAGAGTAACAGGCTTCCCTCAAAATATGAATCAGGAGATGAATGAAGTAAACATTCAGATGAGCACAAATGTATTCTCTTAACTGATTATTATCTCCACATAAACCCTTCCAAGTGAGTGTAACTATTTTGAAGTTGTATCTGTGTGTTTGTGTGTGTCATCAGACGGTGATGAGAAGTTTACACCTGCCCAAGAACAACAGCCTGTATGTCCTGACCCCAGACATCGCCCCCACTGCCAGCACCAGCAAAAACAGGTATTCAGACAAGCATTCAGCACGCTACCTCACTCTGCTTTTTTTATTTATAATCTCATTATAAATCCTCCTCCTCTTCCATTCCTGCTATACATACACTAGTAACCAGGAGATACTACCGGTAGTTGTATGAGCGTAGTAACTAATAGTGAACACCAGGTGGCGGTCTTCGTCAAGTTATGGAGAAGATGTGTCCAGAATCCAGCCAGCAAACACCATTTTCATTGGTATATTAAGACACATTTGAACTGCTAGAGCACATTCATTTCCTCACATCCATTGTGACATTTTGAGAGGAACATCTGCCAACGCAATCTCTGTTGTGCAAATAATAATTTTCCCTCCCGTCTTTGTTTCTTTCAGCCTTGCTTACGGTTGTTTTGCATCATACTCTTCATAGACTGTGATATCCACACTTCATATCTATTATTTATCTCCCAGTCTGTCACATTAGTGATGGTACCCAGTGACAATAGAGATTTGTTGAGAAAGCTTCATTAAGCCGGTGCTCTCCATCCGGAGGTTGTCCTGTTCATTTCAGTGAATCCGTGGCAGTATTAGCAACCTTTCCTTCTGAAATGTCAGGCTGCTCGGTGTAAAGCCAACGCAGTAATACAATCACAGGTGGCAGCTGAACATGTGATTGTCCTTTCATCAGTGTCAGGTAAACATCATCCAAAGAAGTCATATTCCTCGCTTCATTTCACCTGCGTGTTGTAGGGTGACCAAGATAATTCCCTTTTTATTTTTAATTTGAGGATAAGAGCATAGGACTGGTAAAAACAGATATATGTGAGGGTACATGTCTGCGTCTGTGTGTGTGTGTGTGTGTGTGTGTGTGTGTGTGAGAAAACGAGTAGGACAAAGACATATTGGACGGCAGAACTAAAAAAAAAAAAAAACCTTTGGAATGATAAAAAGAAAGGCAGAAAGGGAATTACAAAAATGTAAGGACCCACCGATCAGTAGGCAAATCATGGACAAATATATTTATTTTTGATAAGAGTGTATACGGCTCGATACACTGCAAAAACTGAAATCTAAGTAAGATGAAATGTCTTAAATCAAGGAAAATTATGCTTGTTTTTTGTCTGACAAGATATGGGGCAGATTTTATGTTGGGACGTTTCACTTGTTTCAAGCTTTTTTGCCTTTTAATTATCTTACTAAGATATTATAACTTGTCAATGAGCTTTTATTACTGGTTCTGAGTAACTTAATGCTTGAAACTAGAATTACCAGAATTATAAAGCTGTTTGATCAACACTGGCGAGTACAAAACTGCTTTGTCGAAGTCAGAATTTCTTATTTCAAGCATCTCATCCTTTTCATCTCTTCACATATTAAGAACAGATAATAACCGAATTAGAATTCACTGTCTTATTGTCAATCTTACACCACAGGACAACAATCATGTATTCCTATAGACAAAATGCAGTTCAGAACAAAGATTTTATATCTCGGAAACACACTATGAGTCATTTGTACAATTCTAAAAGATGGTTCAGAAGAGGACAAGCATTACAACTGGATCTATTGCAAAGCAACAACCCACAAACGACTCTGGAAATAAATAAATAAATTGGATCCTAAGCAGTTAAAGAAAAACCCAATGGAAATTATAGAAAACGGTGACAGTGAAAACGAAAAAGAAGTAGTCCTTGGAAAATGGGAGAAAGATTTTAAGGAAATATTCCACCTGACTTTGACGCTTTTTTAAATACAAAATTTGAGTTGGAGGTGGTTATGAATCTTTTGGGCTAATAGCCCAAATATATTTCTCAATCGAGACAATACTATAGAATGATTATGTACTGAGGTGGGTCACACAGATACTGATATGATGTGAACTGACTGTTGTAGTCTAATTTTTTAAATACTTTCTAAATTAAAAGTGAGTTCAGTTCTCTTTTTAAAGAAGAATTTGAAAGTGTAAATGACAGTCAGGGCATAAATCCAATGATCTGTTGATCTTTACAAATCAAGACTCCATAGTTTAACAATGGCATGTTTAGAATCGTGACCTTAAAATCGAAAGTCAAATCGAATTGTGGATTTGGAGAGTCGTGACACTCCTAGTATAGAAGAATCTAAAAGGGCTGTAGGCAAAGCAAAACTGAAGAAGGCATCAGCAATAGTAGGCATTACAAATGAAGCTTTAAAATCTCTTTTAGAGGTCCTCTTATATCTTTTCAAGACATGCTTTGAATATGTTAACCATATGGTCAACGTGGTACAAATCCATTATTAAAGAAGGAAACGAGCCAAGAACTGACTAAAGCAAATCCACATTTGCATGTTTTGTTGACTTTCAGAAGACTTCTGACTGGATTAATAAAGATTCGCTTGCCTTAAAATTACGGAAGTGGGAGTTGATGGTAGATTTTATAAAGCAATCCAGACCTCGTATAGTTGCTCAGTAGCTCGTGTCGAGATCAATGATATGATTACTGATTTGGTTCGATACATCTTTTGGAATAAAAAACAAGGTAATAATTAAACAAATAATTAGTTTTGGTTTAGTTGCTTTAGAATATGTTCGTACATATAAATATTTGGGTTTTTCTCTTGATGGATTTATGACTTTTGAGGTTTGAATTGGGTCCCTTGTTGAGTCTGCTGGGAGAGCTTTAGGATCAGTCATTAACAAACTGAAATCATGTACTCATATGAGCCAAAGATCTTTAGTTGAGAGCTGGTAATCTTCCTCTGACCATTGAGGTTCGTCAATTCAAAAATATGAAGGAGTAAAACTGATTGTGTGAGCTGTGTGAGTCCCTTTTCCTTTGTACTGTACAAATTATATTTTTATGGCCAACTGTTTACTGTCATTTTCAATACAAACAGTACAATACGAATAGAAACAATACAAGAAGTAGACAAGAAAGGGGATGTCACAAATTATATAATCACAAATTTAAATAAAAAAAATGGATATAGAATAATAATAGATCCTAATCAACAACAAAATAAAACAAAACCTACATAAGGTTACACTGGCCAAAGTCATACATCCAGATACATCAAACAATCCGATCCAGATGGTCCAACATCTGAGAGGGGTGATGGCCTTTATTATCGACCATTCACAAAGTCCAAGTAGACTTCTCCACCTGGTTAATGAGACGGAGAGACAGTTTCTCATAGGCTGCTACAGTCTCTAGATGACCGAACCTTACGTTCACTGGGGGCAAATCCGTAGACTTCTACTCACAAACTACAATTTTCATACCCAACATAAGAGCAGTATGAATCCAATCTGCATTTAACATGGGGAAATCGTACAGGGGATCACTCAAAATGTACAAACTAGGAGAAAATGGAACATCGTCACCAATGATCTATGTAATATTTTCACGAATGGCTGACCAATAATCTTGTGCTTTTGGCCAGGACCACAGAAGGTGTACCAGTGTGGCATCATTCTTGTTACATCTCCAGCACTCTGGACTCTCCCTCATTTTATTGGCGCAGATGTATAATATGGTGTAAAAGATTCAAAGGTACAATATTTCCATTTTCCATTTAGTCTTGTTTTAATCTCCACTGGACGTTTTCTTTAAATTGCTTAGAATCTTTGTCCACGCCTCCTCAGAAAATGACAATATAAATTATTTCCCACGCCGCTTAAAGTTTTGATTACTGTACAAAATTTGATAATTTCAGAGAGTTAATTCTCCATAAAATGTCTCGACAAAACCCTGAAATATTCTGGTGTATAAATGAGAACAAATTTGAATGGCTCTTTAAATTTGAGGTTTACTAATTTTGTCTCAAAAGCCTGGAAACAAAGACAAGATGAATGATTTGATTAGCTTTTATTCAGATTTTTTCCAGTACCATGTAGTATAATATTTTTATCAGTGATTCATGATTGTTGTGACGATGATCGTCTGAAGATTTGATTGTGAAAGATGCTTAAGCTTTATGTTCAGACTTTCTCTGTTTGGAAATGTGTATACAGCACTCTGGTCCTGGCTTGTATGAATTAATGGTGTCTTGTACTGTAGGGCCATGCGGGCTGGGCATAGTTAGTTATATGTATGATACAATACTAAATATGTCATTCATTCATTCTATTGATGACTAATTATGAGTTTTTTGTTGGGCTGCAGATAATGATTATTTTCATTGTCAATTAATCTGTTGATCATTTTCTCGATTAATCGATTAGTTGTTTGCTCTATATAATGTCGATCAGTGTTTCCCAAAGCACAAGATCACGTCCTCAAATGTCTTATTTTGTCCAGAAATCAAACATATTCAGTTTACTGTCATAGAGGAGTAAAAGAAAACAGAAAATATTCACATTTAAGAAGCTGGAATCAGAGAATTTTGATTTTTTTTTCCTTAAAGAATAACTCAAATTGATTAATCGATTATCAAAATAGTTGCCGATTAATCAATTAATTGTTGCAGCTCTAGTTTTTGACAGTTGTCATTTTAAATGCTGAATTTTTAAGAGTATTTTTAAGTAAAGACACCTTTTGGTGTAACGTTCTGTGATTGCCAGTTTTACTGTATCGTTTAAGTTTAATGAAATTGCCCATGTTATCAAACATTTAAATCATATAGTAGATCATAATATCGTTAGTTTTGACAATCTTCAGTAGCACTTCCCTGAGATACATTTCCCTGATTAGCCAGAGTTGTTTCTAGTCTCACATATGATGGCCATTGTTTGTTTGTTGACAGTGGATTCTAAATTAAACTGTACTGTAACTCTCCCCACATTTCCTCATGTTAGTAGCCAAGCAGGCATCCGCATGTCACCAGAACACTTGTAAAAGAAGTCATTTGGCAGTTTGCCGCTTTGCCTGCTAGTTAGGCTAAGTGGTAGTTATATTGTGTTGGCAGCTAATGGCCCTCATCTCCCCAGTCTTCCCTCCCTCGCCTCCCGCTCCTCGTCTTCTCACTCCCCCACTTACTGCTGTGTCTTTTTAGCAGCGCCGTTGCCATTTCTCCAAGTGTTATCGATATCATTTTGGGTGTCGGGAGCTCATTATTCTGTGTCAGCTATTTCGGTGGAGGACAGTTGGAGCTGAATGGAGTGGGTGGGCTCCTGTGTGTATGCACATGCATTTGTGTATGAATGTGAGTGTGTGTATGGTGACCCTGCTGTCATACTGGGAGAGGATAGGTGACAGATCACAAAGCAGGAGGGGGAGCAGCAGTCCCCTGCAGCGGGACCAGACAAGCTGTTAGCGTGCAGTAAAAATAAAGTGTGGTCACACCGTAAATCCACAGTAAGCGCAATTTGTGTGCAGTGTGTGTAAATTTGTTGCAGTAGACAGAGCTCAGTGCCACTAAAGGCTTCAGCCTAAAGTTTACAGGGAGGGAAGCACACATTAACACCGTCGTACCAACTTGAGGTACTAATGTGTCTTGATAAAGTGAACTTATCTGATCTGGTACCACTGTCTACTTCAGCACAATTATTGAAAACAAAATTATTAATGAACTTAATATTACGGCCCTAGTTATTAATCACAGAGGTATAACTCTTCCTAAAAACTACAGTAACTTCATTGTACTTTAGTAAATTTTCCTGCTCAAAGTTGAGACTGTTACACACATTGTCTGTATTTATTGTGTCTTTATTACAAGAAATTAAATCAATAATTGCTTTTTTGTTATTCAGGTGGCAAGGCTCCTCCTAATGTATGAAAAACTGCTCACAAATATCTGTACCTGACTATACAATTGAAGACATATCTCTAAAAGACAGGCTGTGGTGCCCATGCCTTTTTAAACTTGGCCAACTGGACTCACACATGGATCAGTCTAATTTACAACATAGTCGTAGATACCGTTGTATCCATGGCATCAAATTTGGTTTTCACTTTTATCAAACAAAACGCACTGCAGAGATCAAGACTACACCGGTTGTAGAATCTGATTTATTTGCCAAATACGTGTGCACATACAGGGAATTTGAATAAAAGCTAGGAACAAGGACAACAAAGCTCGATAGTAAAGATAAAGAATAGACAGGAGTGTTAAATACACAAGTATGTGGATAAAATAGGGTGTATATAGAAATATATTATATAAAAAGCACAAATGACCAACAATAAAATAAGAAATAAAAATATCTCTACACAAATCAAGTGTTCTTTATGTTGTAAATAATATAGTATGTAGTGCAAAGAAATAAATACTGGATGGATATACATGGACTGTATGATTATGTACAATATATACATTTAAAGATGTCTATATACTGTATGTGCTGCTTGTAGGATTTACTCGGCCGTCCTTCAAGTTTCATGCCTTATCCAATAAAACCTGCGTCTTCACTTCTCCTTACAGCAGGTGATTATCATCATCCAATTAACCACGATGGATTTAAACATTGCAAAAATGTAATAAATAAATAAATACAATTGGTACCGTTTAATAAATACAGTATATGCAATGTTTATCTTATTTTCCTTTAAGCGGTCTTATTCTCTGTCTTAACTTAGATGCATGTTGCACACTCTAAAGCTGTTTTCCCCCATGCAGCCGGCACCAATGCAGGCTTCAAATATCAATATAAGACAGTCGTGTTTTGTGTTACAAAAACTACTTAACAAAATGAAAAGTACAGACTATTTTCTTATTTAATTAAGAACTTTAATGCAAAATGAACGTCACCATTTGAAGTGAAATTTATAGAGAAAAAATTAATACATATTTCCAGCTAAACACTGACTATGTTTACATGCATTCACACAAATGCAGAGTAGTCAGATTAAAAAAATAGTTTGATTTAACTGAGTTCAGATTTTCTGAGAAATTTGAGTTACTAATCGCTCATTAGCAATTTAGTCAATATAATTATCTATCACGATATCTCGATATATGATTGTATCACGATACGATTCCATTGAAAGACGATACATTATCATATTGAATTATCGCCCTGCCCTAAAGAGACGACAATGCATGACATGATTATATCACACACAGAGACTTAAAGTTGTTGTATGACAGTCTATGATTAATTGTGCATAATGTGTGCACAGGTGATGTAGAACCACATTTTTTCTACTGCGGTTTAGTATCTAGGAGTGAAATGCCACTGTAGGTAATTCTGTGTTATGTTATGAAATCAGGATAAATATCTAAAAGCGTAAGATAATATGTATTTATTGTTATTACTCTTACTAAAAGCAGTGTTGGGGCTGCTAATGCTATTGTCTAAGAACTTCACCGATATTCTCAGTTCAAATTGTTATCTTTGTTATGAATGAGGTTAATGAAACCACTGTCTCCTATATAGCAATATTTGCTAGTTTGTAGTTGTCCACCCAAATTTAATTTCACAATGTTTATTTGCTTCAAATTGTTGCTGAGTAAAAATGCAAATGTCCCATAAATGGTAATATCCCTGGCAATTACTATGTGGAGCTTGGCTCATGCAGCACACACACACACACACCTAAACCAAACCGACTGATTAAATAGTGCTGCACTGTCATTATGATCCTGCTGAGTAAACTCCTCTTAGTTGTCTTGTTTGATTAGAAATAAATCTTGAGGCTTTGGGAGATTTTCCTTTGAGCACCGATCCATCTCAGGTAGTTATTTAGTTAGCGATGTGATGTGCAGTTAGTACTGCAGTGTCAAAGCCCGAGAAGGAGAAGGTTTTTCTCTGTGGCCATGTTGATGACTGCCTGTGAATACAAGAGGGTGTTGAGGAGGACCTAATCTCTTGCATAAATGATGAAGGCCTGATGAATATTTCAATGGAGCCTGTTTCCTCCCTCGTTTATTCTCCGCTCAGCTCTCGGGAAGCATGTTTGCCAAGGAAAGGTTATTTTAATTTGAACTCTGAAAGAAAATTTGAAATTGCAAAAATGATTCATTAGGTTTTGTGTGTTTTTAATGCGGCTTCCTGCCTCTTTCCCCTCCACCACCACCACCACCACCACCTCTCCCTCTGTGTGTCAGCTATCCAGTAGCAGATGATGCTTTAGGTAAGAGAGCTAGCTAGTTAGCTAAAGCAGCCCCGATGGGAGGTATCTAACAGTTAGCATGCTGATTAACTTTGGAACAAGATGGCAGACCAGAACAGAGCAGAGCCTCAACGGTTTCGCATCCTTCTGCTTTGTTGTGGATGCAAAATGTGGAGGAGGTAAGAAGACCTTGTGTGTACTTCATGACCTCCTCAACTCTCCTGGTCGGTGTGTTTTTGACGTGTTTGTGTGTCTCTAAGTAGATGAAACGCACGCATGATGGTCGTGAGAGGTTGTAGAGACTGTGTGTGTGGGTATTTGTGTTTTGCAGGCACATGCCACAATTTGTGTGTGTGTGTGTGTGTCTGTGTGTGTCTGTGTCTGGCAGTGCTAGTTTAATAAGGTCTAGAGTCTGCTCTGTGCCGCGGGGACTCACAGCTTAGGCGATGGGCTTACCTCAGAATGAAACCAATCTGTTTAGCCTGCTCTTCTCCCCTGCAAAACGCTCCATTTTCTCTGTCCATAAAGTTAAATGACATTTTCCTCCCGGCACCCTTATGCCATGTCAAGTACCTCCAGAGATGTTGCAGGCCGACCTGGATGTCACGAGTGTGTGTGTGTTGAGTGAGAAAGAGACCTCTGAAGGCAGAAGCAAACACCGAGACATCCACATTTCAACCCCGTGCTGCTGGAAGGGCCTGCTTCTATCAGAAGACAGCTGCTTTGAAAACATCAGCGGTGAAAGCAGCCGAGACAAAGGGATATTGGACTTGAAACATGGGTGTTTTGTTTATATATGAACCAGCAGGCCTCCTCAGACAGATGGCACATTTTTTTTCCCCTCTGAATGCATTTGATATTTTGAGTAGCTATATTTGTACTATAGAGCAAAACGAGTAAATCTTGAACAGAACTCCACCCACACACGCACCAAATGGCTCGTCGGTCTGCCATAAATGACTGATAAGATGTTCCTTCTTTGCTTGGAAGGACAGAGTAACACTTCCACTCAGTTTACCCTCTATCTCTGTCTATTTAGGAGTCTAGCTGCCTGCCAGCAGTAGCTCGGGACTGTGTCCAAACATAATCACGATATTAGCTAGATCCTTATTTATGTGTCCCTACCCCTTCCATTTTTCTCACTCTCTCTCTCACACACACATCTCTCTCATCCTTCTGCTCAGCCCTATTACATATGCATCCATCCTTCCCACTCCACACATTTCCAATCTTCCCCAGTTAGCTACAACAAACATTACATTTACATATTGATTTCGTAGTTTTAGTCAATGTAAATATGCTGTCATTACAGTAAATTTGAGCTTCTGTTAACATAAGCTCGTCCAGATCTGCGCAGATTAAGGGTGTGATTGCATAATTAATGTGTGCGCTACATATTAATTCCCCCATCCCTCTCTTTCCCTCAACTCTTCCTCCTCTCCTTGGGTTCTGAGCCCTGATTAAGTGCCTGCTTCGGCCCTTAAGCCTCCCATTGATATTCAGCCGCACAGACCCAGCGTTTGCTCAAAACGCTACTTAACCTCACAGCTTATTGTAAATGAAGCTTCCAAAAGTTGATTCCCCCACCTCCTCCTCTCTACGTGAAGCACACAAAGTGTCTGCGTTTGCGTCGTTCACAAGCGTCTCCGTCACAGCTGTAAGCTGCTGAGCAAGCTACGGTGCACCAGTCCAGAAAGTCTGACCCTTCAGGGCCTCTTGGACAGATCGTGTCTTCACTGCCGGGTCTCTCCTCACAATGTAAAACAGCATATGACATCCACTGTGAGAGAGTGGACATCTCAGATCAGCGGTTACCTGTAAACCGCTTTTATCTGTCTTTTTTTGCCCACCAATGAATGTTTTTAATACTTTGAGGGAAAAAAAATAGAATTATTGCCGTTTTTAACACACTGTTACGTTTGAATGGATTGATTTATAGATAGATTGTTTAGGTCTCCAATTATTCATGCAGTTGGACTCGAGATAAAATGGTATGTCACATTGCAGGGTTCAACATTTTTCAACTTTCAACTTTTTAACTTGCCTGGTCAGAAATCTACTTGCCCAAAGTAAATTTTTACTTGCCCCTGTATACATTGTTTTATTTATTAGCGGTTATTAAATAACTCTTAGCTTATGGCACTCCAGCAAAGTTTTTCAGGAACTTGACATGCCTCAGAATAAGGACCCTGTTTTATCCACCTTGCTCTCAAATTTGCAGCAAACTGTGCAGTACATAGTTGGAGTTTCACTCACATCCTCTAAAGCCACCCAACTAAACTCCTGTTTCAAGGATAATTGAATTGCTCGCTTGCGCTTCAGCTCATAAACTTTGTCTTTACATGCCCACATTTTCTTGCGAGTGCTCAATCGGTACTGTGTATGTGCAATCATTTTACTTCCATGTTGTAATACTATGAATTTCAATTAAAATGGAGGAATGTTTCACCATGTTAAAACTGATGCAGAGAGCGATAGTAGCTTAGTTTAGGAGCCTTACATAGTCATCAGTCATAGAATCATCTTCAGGTGTCTGATACAGCTTACAGTAGCCTGTAATTGATATGAACTGATATGTAATTGATATGACTATAATCACTATACTGTCATGTTTCAGACGGTAGACAGAGGCAGTGAAGTACAGCAGTTATACAGCCGTAATCCGGCAGCATCTGCTGAAGAGGTAGCATCTCATGATGCACAATAATGTCTCTTCATTTCATCGTTTGTTTCTTTGGCTTGAGAATGAAAGTCGTTGCATTGCTGATCCCTTTCATACAGAATAGTCCACAGTCTGAAACAAAAGAAAAAAGCTAGACAACTCATTACCTGGAGCTGCAGTTGTTGAGTTGTTGGTGTTGGTTAATAACAACCTCACCAGACCCTGCCATGTGGTCACTTTGGGCTGCTGTATGTCACAGTAAAGTCTTGCTTTTAAGGCGTCTTTAGGGTTTGCAGTTAGGAAGGTGCTGAAGGCTCTCCTGGGTTTACTTCATAATAGCTGCCAAGCTTGTTAGCAATAAGGCAGCTTGATGGACTCCATGCTGTTACTGTGCAGGTGGACATAGCTGTGGCAGCCTGCTGTGCTGAGCGCAACTCTGGCCAGGCTTGTTAAGACACAACCAGTGAAGTGGGCGCCTCGCCCCCAGTGGAGGCACCCACCTCCCCGTGGGCCAGCAGGTTACCACTAGTTGACAAGTTTCAGCTTGCCCTTTACTTGACTGAGTGGCTCTTAGTGATGATGTTTGTTTTTCTGTGCCCCCTTTTCTTTTCCTCCTCTTGCGTCATTATCCTGCCTCGCCTCTCGTTTCTGCATCAATTTCTATTTTTTTAAATTCTCCTACTGTGCCCATCCCTGTTTCTTACCCTTATATTTTTTCTCCTTCTCATTTAGTGGTCTCCAAGAGTCGTTAAACCAGAACTTCCTGCTGGTCATCAGCCACCGCGAGGCCCAGAGGGACTACAGTCTCAACTTCCCCGGCACCAGAACCATACAGGAGGTATGACACCAGCATGCACGCAGACACAGACCATACAGGACGTCAGAAAGTCACTTTATACGCCCAGACACACACACAAGCTCTCAGTAACTCACCCTCGCTCGCTCTCACATACATAATATTATTGTACCTGATTCTAGCTTCCCATAACACAGCTTTCATTCCATTTGCCAAACATTGCTAGTCTATCTCAGCCATCGATTCATTATTCATCACAAATGATCACATTTCCGAGCACATAATTACTCTCACAGCTGCGGTCTGGTACAACCCCCTCTTTTCCTCCCCACTCCCCTGACGCTGCGTCTTTCTCCCTCTCTCTCAGCAGTCTAGGAGGCGGTTTAAATACTGAACATTGTTTGATCTAGGCATGCGGGAGCAGGAATAGAGACAGAGTTCCATTCATTTTCCTCATCTGAAACTAAACAGTAGATTGGGCGGCCTATGAAATATTTATAGTAACTCATACTGGACCCAGTGTGAAAGCAGTACACCTCGCTGTCCATCGGTTATTACTACCACAGCTGCAAATGGATTCAAGCTTGAAAATATATGTGTGTGCTTGCCTATGTAGATGAGTAAGTGTGTGTCTGTGTCAATGTTTGGCCCCATGTGAGTTCAAATCGTCACTCCCCCACACTGCTACTGCATACTGCACTAACCCCCGTGCAGAAGGAGACCTGAGCAGGCGTCAGTTGTTATTCACAGTGGGTCGCCTGCTGCCACAGGTGAGGAGAAATAAACTCCCCAAAGACTGATCAGGTAAAATAGGATAGTCCCACCATTTATTTTTATCTCACATGTTAAAGGGGGAAACCACACAAATTAAGAATTCCAATATGTTATTTCTAGGGCTATTAATTAATTAAAATATTTAATCGCGATTAATCGCATGATTGTCCATAGTTAATCGTGATGAATCACAAATTAATCTGTTCAATATGTACCTTTTAATTTAATACTCTTATCAACATGGGAGTGGACAAATATGCTTGCGTTATGCAAATGTATATATTTATTACTGGAAATCAATTAACAACACAAAACAATGATAAATATTGTCCAGAAACCCTCACAGGTACTACATTTAGCATAAAAAATATGCTCAAATCATAACATAGCAAACTGAACCCCAACAGGCAACAACAGCTGTCAGTGTGTCAGTGTACTAACTTGCCCCAAACTGCATGTGATTATTATAAAGTGGGCATGTCTGTAAAGGGGAGACTCGTGGGTACCCATAGAACCCATTTTCATTCACATATCTTGAGGTCAGAGGTCAGAGGTCAAGGGACCCCTTTGAAAATGGCCATGACAGTTTTTCCTCACCAAAGTTTAGTGTTAGTTTGGGGAATTATTTAGCCTCCTTTGCGACAAGCTAGTATGACATGGTTGGTACCAATAGATTCCTTATTTTTCTAGTTTCATATGATGTCAGTGTTTTCACTCTAGCTTTAACATTCAGCCCGCTCCAATCTAAAAATCACAAGTTGCGTTAATTCTTTAAAGTGTTAATTCTTTAAAGTCTCAGTGTCATCAAGAACACATCTCCCAATTAATTGTCTATGGAGCAGCTCCACACTTTACACCCTGTGACATCACAAATTTGAGTTTTAGCGCTCTAGTTTTTGGATTTGGGAGAGAGTTGTTCATGTTTCCTAATATTGTATGAATTTTGACAATTGGCGTAGTTCCCCTTAAAGTAATCATTGTTTGCACTAAATATTGAAAATGTCAGTCCTTCGCTGTTTTCATCCCTGTGGCAGCTTTACATAATATTTATTTCCTGTTTTTCTGTTGTGTTTTTTTGTCTTAATCGTCTCCATGTTTTACATCCAGCTAATTATTTACTTTCAAGCAGCAGTGAAAGGTGTTCCTCCTAACTTCTTTGCTCACTGCAGCCGCCGGCTCCTCGTTGCGGGTGAAGATTACACTAATAATAATCAGGCTACTAGCGGGGCTTGTAATGGTGCTAATTGAACAGATTAGTACAACCAACATCTGCACTGGAGGAGGCGACTCGCCTCCCTGTTTTCTGCCTCTCCTCCCTCCGCTCTCTCCTTTTCTCTCCTCCCTCCGTCATCTCTCTCTTTCTCCTCTCACCCTCTTCTCAGGCAGATGGTTTTGATGAGCACCCACTGTGAACCTTAAGTGTTTCTGCTGGGATTACAAACACTGGGGAGGGGTCCCCGCGGTGTGGGAGGGGGGAACCATGGACACAGAAAGGAGGCAAAGGACTGTTGGCTTGGTGGGGGTGCTGTAAGAGGCCATAGGGGATGGAGAGGGGACAATGTGGGCTTAAACAGGCCTCCATGTCGCGGTCTTTTCCTTACGCATGCTTGTCTTTAGGCATCTCAAGGCCCCCTGCGGTGAAAATGAGGCCCAGAACTTTAACCTGCATAGATCTGGACTCTGTTTGCCCCATGTTGACCATGCTCTTTATATATTTACTCTTTAGCCAGGGAACAGGCGTCTTTTTTTATTACTATAATGTGTTTAATATGTCATTAAACCATGTGTGCACACTATGTAGAGAATGATTCAAAGAGTTCAGTAGCCAGTTTGGAGAGCTACAGGTGCAACCACAGTCAGTCAGTAGAGGCAGTTTGGAGTAATTTGTGATGCTCATAGTGAAGACGAAGGGATAGTTTGTGAGATTTTTAGATAAAAACAATAATAAAAGACACAAACTAAGAGGGGGAGTGTAATTCTGTCATCATAAGAAGAAGTAACAAAGAAGTAACACCATATTCAGCCAGCCTGACTCCCCTTTCTGCTCATACTGTGTCCACTCACAGACACATATGGACTCCACTACAGAGCACCTCTCTCTCCCCATTCTCCCTTTTGTCTTAGCTGAAGACTAGCCGATGGTCCCTGCTTGTGCATATCAATAGGGATAGAGTCCTATCTTCTTGTTTGTCTTTGCCAAAGGCTCTGGCTTTGCCTTGTGGCTCTCAGGGAACTGCCCTTGCCCCTCCCTTTCTATCCCTTCATTCTCCATCTCTCTCTCCCAGCGTCCCTTCTCCACCTTCTTTCTTCTCCATCTCTGGAGCGCAGGGCTGTGTAGACTCTGATTGGCATTACCAGACAAGAGTGTGGGGGTAAGTTGCTGGCTAGCTTCTGAGCTAAGCTGGAGAGCAAATGTTTGCCAGGGAAGTAGAGGGTAGAATAGGGATGGCTGCTGGTTTCGGGGTGTCCGTGACCAGACCAGTTGTCCTGGGGATTTCCCTCCTCTGCTGCCCCCCGGGGCTGGGCCTGGGCCCCATCTCTACTCCGCAGCTGGGAGACATATAGGAACCAAATGCAGACAGGGCTACAGAGCTGAGAAAAGGAAGGTTGGATCGAAAAAAAGGAATGAAAGGAAGGCATCTGGTGCCTAGGGGAGACGAAGAAAGAGAGCGAGAGAGAGAGAGCTTGTGACTGTTTAACGGAAACCTTTCCTTCTCTTTGATTTGCTTCCAGCCAGGGATTACAGGCAATTGGCATTTACAATGATTGGATCATTAATTTTGCCGTGAGGCGTATTGCCCAGCAGCTCAGCACCACAGCCAGTCTAGCTAATGTTGTGTGTATAACTGGCTCGTACACCCCTAGCCTCATCTCAACATGAACAGCAACACACAAATCAGCAGCGTTGTATTTGTTACTAAGACTTTGATTTAAATCCTGACGACATTTCCTTTACATTTTATCTTCTGTGTGTCCAAGTCAGGTTGACGGACACGTTTCATCACCTGTGCCATGTTCTGCTTATTAATTTATACAGCCCAGTGTCATATAATGACATTCCAACAGTACTCCAAGTTTTAGCTGGTAATTGTAAGTACAATTTGCTATATAGAATTAGTTACCCATAGATGAAATCTAATTGTTTTAATTTTTTGCAGTCGAACTTGTCGGTGAGAGTGCTGTTGTAGCAGACAGGGGGCAGCATTAGACAGTATTGCTCCTTGTATGCTGGCTGCTGTGGCCAACACATGCAATGCTTTGTAACCGAGGGCTGCAACAAAAACTTCAGCTACCTGGAGAAGCTAGGGCAAGGCATTGTGTCGCCCTGTTGTTCTGTTGCTATATGCCCTAAATAACTGTACTTGTTTATGGTCGCATCAGATTCTCATAATGGCACCATACTTTTCATATGGTCAGAGAAGACCTGAGTGAGTGTAGTTTCAGGTGGGCAGGCCTGGTGTGTGTAGCTGTGTTTTCTTTCTGTGTTGAGATCAGGTTGTCCTCTGCCAGGTGCCTTTCTCTGTCAGTCTCTTACTCTCCTCCTCCACCACCACCTCTCACCTTCATTCTCTCTGTGGTGGGCGTTAGTTTGTTGTTTCTCTGATGCTGCTTTAACCTCTGACTGCAGCCTCTTCATTACTAGTGTTTATGCCTCTCCTTTCCTCCCTTTTCCCCTCTATTCATCGGCCGGCCAGCCGGTCAGTCAAATCCCTGTAGTCCGGCTGGTCAAACACAGATATTACACTCTGTAATAACACTGGCCACCCGCTCTGACCCCAGTCTGCTATCCTGGCCATAGCTTCTCTTCATAAGGAGCAGTGTGGTGTGGGATTTACGCTAGAAAGACAAAGGATGGACTGTGCCACTCATTTATTATTGTTCTTTTATTTGTTTCTCAACTTGTTTGTACTGCAAATTGCTTTGTTGTGCCAGGCCCAGCACAAATAAAATATCATTTCTTTGAGAGATTGATAACTTAGATAAAATATTTACTGTTGCCTACTAACGGGACGAATTCCAATTTAAATATAATAATTTCTGCAAGCAGCCCACAGTGTGTTTGTGCTCTCAGACACACACGTACATATACAGATGCTAAGTTTAGTAATATTAGAGTATTAAGGTGGAAGCAAAGTCTGCCCCTGCAGTCTTCTAAGCTCAGCGTTTTGCAGCTGCGTTGTCTGACACTGGCTTTGACTTTGTGTTTGTAGCGTATTTAAGTTTCCACCTCCGTGACCAGCAGCCCTGCATATGCCCAAGGATCCATCTCTCTGCAGTGCTTTTTACAAAGACAGGATTTGACCCGTGTGTAGAGGGATCTTTGCTCCACAATTGACAGTTTTCTCAGCATCAGTGTCCAGCCCCGCAGGCCCGTAGGGCAGAATTCTGCTGAACAAATGCACTAGAATCCACGGCCGCCAGCGCTCAGACGCCGACGGGGCTTTGATCACCTTCGGCTGGCGCACATCAGGCTGGCGTTAGGGCTTTAAACCAACAACCCACTGGACGGTGTAACGCGGCGCTCGGCGGGACAGGCGCTGCTGGCTGCTAACTGTTTAAAAGCACGCAATGTTATTAAATGATGCAGATACAGCGTCCGCGCATGAATGGGAAAAGAGAAATACTGTTCATTTCAGAGCGTGGGGCTGTTGTTGCTGGGCATTAGCTGTGGCATCTGAAGAATGCTGATAACACTGGCTGTCTTTTTTATTCTTTTTTTTCTCCTCCTCTCTCCTTTTGACTCATCTCCTCCTTCATTCTCTGCTTCCATCCGACTTTTTCCTCATGCAGCTGAATGGAGGATACTTTGATGTAGCCCTGGCTGTAATTTATAACATTGTATTTACTGTTAAATTAGTTGTGGAAATAGTTTCACTCCCAGTTTTAATATTACTTAATAATGACAGGATGGTAAAGAGTATATATTTATATAAAAAATATTAATGGAGATTTATAGTTGAGCGGTCTGTATTGTTTTTAATAATAATAATAATAATAATAATATTTTTTTATTTTATCTTTACATATCACTAGTGTTATGCAGGTCTGATTTTTGTTCTTTGAATATACACTAATATTTAGGGGTGGGGGAAAAAACCTGCTACAGCATAGTATCACAATCGCTTGTGAAGCAATATTGTATCGATAGATGGACGTCAAGTATCAACCTTTTATTGTATACTCTAACAATCCGACAGCCCACTGGCGGGCCCGGATGCTATTCTGTCTTTCAGTGGATACTAAAGACACTGGTATCATATGAAACTAGAAAATCTAAGGAACCGATTGATACCAACCATGTCATGTTAGCTTGTCAGGAAGAACGCTGAATAACTCTCCAAAGTTACGCTAAATGTTGGTGAGAAAAAACTGCCGTGGGCATTTTCAAAGAGGTCCCTTGACCTCTGACCTCAAGATATGTGAATGAAAACTCTGAGAGGAATAGAGTGAAAACTGTATCTTATTAGATAAAACAGATGTTGACAAGCTGCATAATTTGCAGTTGAAAAAAGGTAATAAATC
>CAKAOI010049134.1:3386-20121 GCA_916701655.1 Sebastiscus albofasciatus
TGTCAGCTAGCAGCTCTAGCAGCGCTAGTAGCGCTACTATATCTAGCAGCTCTACTAGCGCTACTAGATCTAGCAGATCTAGTAGCGCTAGTAGTGCTAGCAGCTCTAGCAGATCTAGTAGCGCTAGTAGATCTAGTAGATCTAGTAGCGCGACATAAACAGAATTTTATGTAGTATTAGTTGTAGGCTATTTACATTTAACACGAAGGGCAAAGACACAGGACACAACCTCTGATTATACATCCACCGGCACGACACCTTTATCTTTCTGATGGACCTGCTTTACCTTGTTACCAGACGTTACCGTGCTAGCAGACGTTACCGTGCTACCAGGCTTTACTGTGCTAGCAGGCTTTACCGTGCTACCAGACGTTACCGTGCTACCAGGCTTTACTTTGATAGCAGACGTTATCGTGCTAGCAGACTTTACCGTGCTACCAGACGTTACCGTGCTACCAGGTTTCACTGTGCTACCAGACTTTACTGTGCTACCAGACTTTACCGTGCTACCAGACGTTACCGTGCTAGCAGACTTTACCGTGCTAGCAGACGTTACCGTGCTACCAGGTTTCACTGTGCTACCAGACTTTACCGTGCTACCAGGCTTCACTGTGCTACCAGACGTTACCGTGCTTGCAGACGTTACCACGCTACCAGACGTTACCGTGCTAGCAGACGTTACCTTGCTAGCAGACGTTACCGTGCTAGCAGACTGCAGTTTCCGACGGTAAGCTGGAGCTGTTATCGGTGTATTTTGTGTCATTTCTCTGATGTTCTGCTGCAGCTCGCCGACAACATCAGTTAACCAGCAGATCTTCTTATTCAGTCGTCTCGTCTTCTGTTTTTCCATTTTTAAATTTTTGCGGCAGTTGTCCAGTTTTCTTCCGACCATCTGAATTTTACAGTGTAATTTGTGACAGGCGTCGATCTGCATGTTGGGAGAAGGACGGTGGTCAGCAGAGGCTGAACTGACATGTTCCTGTGGTGCAGTCTGAGTAGCCGTGGATCTGGACTGTGGGTCGGTGTTTACCTCACTGTAAACCTCGGTGATAACCACAGGGTCTTCCTCAGTTTTAACCACAGTTTTTACCTCGGTGTTGACCTCTGTGTTAACCTCTGTTAACCCGGTGTTAACCTTACTGTTAACCTCGGTGTTAACCTTACTGTTAACCTCGGTGTTAACCTTACTGTTAACCTCAGTGTTAACCTCTGTAGATGTGACTTCTCCAGACGTAGAGGGACCCGTCGTGTTGTGGTACGGGTGATCTAGGTAAACAATGTCACTTAACTTTCTGTGCATATTATATATCGGTGTCCACTTGGAGAATGCAAAAATAGTCGGGACAGCATTTGAATGTAGTTTTCTTCTCCCGCTGCGGGCGTAGAAACAGTCCGGGGTGAAGTGTAGAGCACATATTCGTGAGTTGGGCGTCGGCTTCCAGTTCCTGCGCTTTATGTTGCGGACCCACTGTCGCTTCCTCTTCACATCACGGTGTGGAAAACTGGAAAAGAATTGTATCATCAAATTAAGTGGTTAAAATCTCATGTTTAACTAAAGCCGACCTCACACCTAACGACGTTTCAAGTGATTTTTACTGCCGCACACATATTTCCAATATCAGAATAAAATCAGGAATTATTTCAAAAATAAAAAATTTTAAAAACATTTCTGACTTTTTTTCAGACATTTTTTTGAGTTGCTTTTTTTTACTTTTACCGAATATTTCCAGAATTGTTTTGGGTTTTTTTGTACATTTATCGGACTTTATTTCGGACCTTTTTTGGAAATTTTTCGGACATTCTTCTGACTTTTTTTCAGACATTTTTTGGACTTTGATAACGTTATTTTTTGGACATTTTTCTATTTAACTTTTTTTCCGTAATGTTTTTTTTAACTTTTTATCAGACATTTTTCTGACATTTTTTTAAACTTTATTTTCGTACATTTTTTTTCTTTTTAAACTTTTTTTCAGACATTATTAGGACTTTTATCCCATTATTTATCTGACTTTTTTTTTTTACTATTTTGGAAACATTTTCAGACATTCTTATGACTTTTTTTTAGACATTTTTCAGAGTTTTTTTTTCTTTTTTTACTTTTTACAGATATTTTTCGGAATTTTTTACTTTTTTGTAAATTTTTTTAGACCTTTTTTGGAAATTTCTCGGACATTCTTCGGACTTTTTTCCGACATCTTTTGAACATTGATTGACTTTGATTCTGTTATTTTTTGGACATTTTTCTTTTTAACTTTTTTTTCCCCGTATTTTTTATAACTTTTTCTCAGACATTTTTCTGACTTTTTTTTTGTCTCTTTTTGTCTTTTTTTGTCTTCTGAATTTCTTTTCAAATATTTTTCGGAATTTTATATTTTTAAAACAACATTTGATAAAATGTTAACTCATTTTTTTTAGCACTCTATTTATAATTCATAGTTATTTTTCAAACTTGATCCTTTCTATAAGAAAATGACAACTTGAAGAGTAATGAATGAAATAAAAACTCATGGATGTGATCACACATTAGCATGTTAAAGCTAATTGCTTGCTAGCATTAGCCTACTTAAAAATAAAACTAATAAACTGTATAAAACATACCAGAACAGAGGAACCTTGCATCCACTCCCGTCTGTTCGCTGCACACAGTTCAGGACGACACAAGACGGCATCTTCAACTATCGGGAACTTCTCACTGGGAAGACAAAAAAAGTGTTAGTTTATTTTTCATCACAAATATTATTACAAAAAAACAACTCATGTTCCACCAACAAACAACTCACGTTCCACCAACAAACAACTTATGTTCCACCAAAAAACAACTCATGTTCCACCAACTCATGTTCCACCAACAAACAACTTATGTTCCACCAATTCATGTTCCACCAACAAACAAATCATGTTCCACCAAAAAATAACTCATGTTCCACTTTTACTGCTGATACTTTTACTTCATGAAGCTGAGAATAGTTGTGTACTTTTACTGCTGATACTTTAACATGAAGCTGAGGATACTGTAAATGTACCTGTGAACAGAGTACTTTTACACTGTAGTGGTACTTTTACTGCAGTATAATGATGTGAATATTCAGTATTAAATATGAGAGTAGTACATGAGGTATTTGAGCATGCAGTACTGGTAGACATGGAGGTATTATTACTCAATAAAACAGTAACGTGAAGTAGAAGTAACGTGAACCCTCTGGGTCGCGTTACTTCGTCATCAGTCAGTAACATTAACCCGCTTTAATACTCACTAATACTGAGATTTATTAAAGCCTGATATCACATAACTGTAGCATGATGACGTAGTCCGATATTCAGAGTTATTATCAACGTTAACTCACCTCCACGGAGCCGCTAAAGGTGAGACTACTGCGCATGCTCTGTGGGCCCGGAAGCACATACCGGAAGTTCCGGATATTCTTCTTCTTCGGTTTTCTGGCGGACTGCAAACCAACGTTAAAGGCGCCACCTGCTGTTTGGGAGTTTGTAACACAACAAAGCAGAAATACATAAAGAAAAGAATACAGAAATAAATAAGTTTGGGGAAATAAATGAAGAGTGAAATGCAGAGGGAAAAGCCTGCATAATTATATAAATACATTTAAAAATAAATATATAAATACATTTAAAAATAAATATAAAATAAATAAAAATAAATGCATGAATAAATAAATGCATAAATAATAAAAAAATAAATACATAAATAAATAAAATGGAAAATTAAACAGAAGAGTAAATAAATAAGGGAATTAATACAAAGACAAAATAAATAAAGACCCAAATTTAACAGAAATATCAATTTATGTCACATTTTATCAATTAATTAATGGCTACATTTATTGCCATATTTATTTATTTATTGAGTCATTTATTTATTTATTTTTGATTTTGGCAGGTTTCCGTCCTCCATATATGAAAACCTACCTGATAATAAACCTGATTCTGATTCTTCGCTCTAATTAAAACCATCACATTATCACCCTAAAAATCACAAGTTGCGTTGAAGTGTTAAAGAAATTAGTGGCATCAAAACAAATTTGTGTTAGAGCGTTAACTTCGACAGAAGAATTATTATATAATTGTATTATAAGAATTATAATACAATTAAATAATATTAGTTATTTTTAAACAGGCCAATCTTCATAATGAGTACTTTTACTTTTGGTATTTGCAAAAACTTTTTTACTTTTACTTGAGTAATATTTTGAACACAGGACCTACTTGTAGAGTATTTCTACACTGTGGTATTTTTACTTTTACTTCAGTAAAATACCTCAATACCACCACTGCTTTCTTGCGGAGACTTCGATTGATGCTCTGGGCAACAGCTAGTTAGCTTAGCTTAGCATAAAGACTGGAAACAGATGGAAACAGCTAGCCTGGCTCTGTCCAAAAGGTAACAACATCCACCTACCAGCTGTATCTCGTTATTCTAAGGGGGTTGTGTCGAAATATTTCTTGAGCGAGTACAGGAGTTTAATTGCTGAGCTTGACTTGGGTAAAATATAAAAGTAGTTTGACACAGTACAAAAGATTAGTTTGTCAATGTCTCCAGATTAATTTGGACTGAAGGTGCAGACGAATCTCAAAGAAAACCAGCGAGTCGTCAGCGTATATACAGTATATGTACTTTATTTACAAATAACTGAATCCCCACCGTCGTACAATGAAAAGGTAGAGCTGAAGAAGAAAATCATTACAGATTTAGAGTATAAATAGTCAAAGAATCATAAAGAAGCATGTTTTTTTTGTTTTTTTACTTTAGCAGACAGAAAATCAACAGACGTTACAGGAGAGAAAAAGAATAAAATGTACAGAGCGTTTTACAGCCAGAGAGGAGCGGGGGGGGAACCGGAGATCTGTGGCTCGTAGATTTATTCACTTTCAGCCTGATTACAGCGCCTCCGTCTGGCTGATCAGTGCAATCATTTGAAATGTTAACAAACATACTAATTTTAGGAATTTGTTTGGCGCTGTGACGAGATCAGGGATCTTTAAACGGACGTATTATTTCCATTTAAAAGGCAATTACTCTGCGACAACGCTGCCACCTACATGACGAGAACTGCTGCAGCGTTTTAATAAACTTTTGAATATTTTCATAAATTAAATGTTTTCCTTTGGCGAGGGAAGCTTAAGGCGGCGGTCACAACACAACTTTATGTTTTACTTCTTCAGTGATTTTGTGACCCTTTGGTTTCTGGAAACTTGTTAAAATCTTTACGAGTAAAATTTGAAAAAGCGTCAACGAGGAAACAAACATTTTTCTGTCCTTAGAAAATGTTTCCCAGCTAAAGCAACGTGCAGGTTGTTAAGTGATGATGTGTGAAAACATTAAAGTCTGAGGGGCTTCATTCATAAATCAACCATCACAGCTGAAGACTGCTGTTCGACCAATCAGAGGACGACGAGGAGTGAAATCAGTCCCCGTTCAGACGGATGTGGACACCGCTAGTGGTCTAGTTGTCCTCAGAGACGCCTGGACACACAAACAGCGCTGTCTTTAATGTCCTTCAACTCTTCAGCTGGGACTGTACACCAGATCTGAGCGAGACCAGAATCTGGACCGGAGGGTCGAGCAGGAAAACGACTTGCTCTCATAACGTTCATTCAGAAGTTACAGAGCAACTGTACGGAGGCCCAGAGGAGACAAAATGTCACCAATAAGTAATCTGTTGAGTCATCAATAAACAGTGTGTTCATAATTACAATTTATATATTTCTAAAATTATTTTAAACTGTGAAGAACTCATTTATTTTTTTTTTAAACTCACTTTAAATCAAATGTATGACTTTTTATGTCAAAATTGTTGGATTATAAGTCACCTGTGCCAAATTTAGATTTTTTTTTTTTAAATAGGAAAATGTATTTCTGTTAGAAAAGGAAAATAACTGAGAAATATTCAGGATAATATAAATAAAAATGGTGATACAAAGTAAAGATTTAGACTTTTTAAATCTTGATTATGAGCCAGTATGTGAATCAAACTGGACTTTGATTAATTTGACAAATTGCCGTTCATTATTTCATAGCTTTGGCTTAGAAAGTTAAATATTGACAGAGTATCTCATAATTGTGACTTGCAATTAGTATTTTTATAATTCTGAAAAAATGATTATACATATGGTGGCACTAACAAAACAAAGAAAACAAAAAATAATGTGGTAGTAAAATACGTAAAGATCAAGTGAATCAACTGATTGAAGATAAATAGACAAACATAAGGCTTCTTTAATCACCTTGATTTGAATTAAATGCTCTACTTTGATTCATCAGATAAACCTGCCGGTGACATTTTTTTCTTCTGGGAATCATTCGGACTTCGAGGGGAAACATTTTTCAGGCTTTTTAAAACTTCTCAGTATTTAATCAGTTTTAATGTTTTAATATTATTATTTTACAGTGCTGGAGAGACACTGCTCATTAAACTGGACCGCTGATCCATTTAGTGTAAATGTGACGTTAATCCATCATATCAGGTCAAAGCTGAAACATTACGTGTTAAACTGTGCGTGCATACGTCGGCTTGTTTTGGTTTTATCTCTAGTGACCATAAAAATCAAAGAATACGGCTTTGAAATATTTAAAAAGTGAAAGTGAAGCAGAGCTACAATGTTGGTGTTTCTGTTCTGTAGCTGCGTAGCGCTGGAATGCTTGTTAAGGAAGAGAATTTACTGACCGATCCAGTTAGATAGACTGGGAGAACTGGTTCATGTAGCGCCGGGATCACTCTCTATAAACATTTAATCATTGAGTCATTTAGCTGATGAAACTTGAAAGCACTTCAGGATATCGAGGCTCGGCCAGTTTGAGCTGAATCAGATCACACTTAGAAGAAAAATAGTTGGACGTTTTGTTGGAAGGCAGAATTTTCTCACAAAAAAATGTCATAATGTGTCTGTAAGATTTTTTGTTTTGTTTCAACTCTTATTGTCTGTTCACACCAAGAGCGAAGCAAACTTTTTGTGCGGCGTGATTACATGCAAAGTCAATGCAAAGAAGCAAATAGACGCGTTGATGGAGCAGCTGCAAAGCCTGGCACTTATCCATCCAAACTCCATTCAGAAAACAAGCATTTTAAAAGTTTTTTGCTTGTCGTCATGGTAACAGACCTGACAAAGCCTGGATTCAGGCTTTTTACTAATATGCGTCATTATTTGGTCATTTATGCACTGTATGTGAATACAGCTCGCCGCCGGGTGACGTTATGAACCCAGAAACAACGGCGTTTGGTTTTCTGACAAAGCAGCAACAGTGGTTATTTCTTCCATGATTGATGGAGGAAAGAAAAGTTGTTGGTATCCATGGAGACAAGCTTCTCCTCCTCTCCGGAGCGTCTAGAGCGAATGAACATAGATGATACCGGCGGTTAATCTTGCTCGAGTAAAGCGAGGCAAAAATGTGCTCGTCTCTTGGTGTGAACGCATCGCTACGCTAACTTAGCTGTAATGAACCAGAATCCCGTCCTAACATTAACAAGAAAACCAAACAAAACAAAAACAGGCAGCAATAAATTAAAAGAATCTGCTTCCACGTTTTTCTTCCCTCGGTACGCTCTTAATCAGGAGGGACACAAAAAAAGTGGCCACCAGGGGGAACTGTGACATCGAAAATATACTGTAATATATATATATTTGGAAACACGTTAGAAAAAAAAAAAAAAAAAAAAATCAACATTAACAAGAAATTTGATAAAAATCTATCCTGAACTTGTGATCCATTGCGGGACCAGTAGTGACATTCTGGTTCAGGTAAGTCATTTTATTCTTCATCATCACCTTCATCAATCAGCTGCTTTATCTCTCCAGAGAACGATCAATATTCAGAGTCGCCTTCAGTTATTGATTTAGTTAAAATATTTTAGATTTTTAAAAAAGGCAAAGTGTGGATACGGTGGGTTTGGGGTTCCTGTCTGTGAATGTTTGTTAGAGGTCTTTCAGGATCTGGACCCAAAGACCCAAGTAAGGCCGGGTCCAATTAATATTCAGTCTAATTTGGACGGTCGGGGTCTTAGTGTCCTCGGGAACTTTTCGGATTGGGTCTCTTTTTTGAAAATGAATTTTTATGCACGTTGGATTCGGGTTTCAGGTCAGTTTTGGATCGGGTAGACCTGTAATGTGTGCATGTTTAAGATATCCTGACATTTAAAACATAACACGGGACAAACTCCAAAACCCTGGATTCTTACAATTCTCGTGAAGCAACTCGGAACTGCCTATCGGTAGACCCACCATGACGGGTGAATGCCCACGATTTTCAAACTGCACACCCGCTGCCTTTGCTTATAAATGGTCTTCTAATTGAGGCCAAATTGCATCATCTGAGTTATTTTTGCAAACTTTAGAAATACCCTCCGTAGCCACAGAAGACATTACACAAGTATTTCCAGAGGTTGAGTGGTAACAAGCACGGAGTACCCCTTTAACCTGCGTTCGAGGTGACCGGTAGTCAAACAAGTAAAACTACATCATCAGCTCCAGGTGTGAATATTGCTGGAACGCCTCCAGGAACGCATTTGACCACAAGGACAACAGATTCAGAAGTCTCCAATCCACGTCAACAACTACAGAGTGAATGCGTCTTCTGATCCACGTTCCCAACATGGTGGAAATACAACGGGCCAGAAGTTCGAAGGGGCAGCCGGCTTCTTGTTTCAAGTGTTGTTTGTAAACTCAGGCATGAGGATGAAGTGAGATAAGGGGTTCGTTGGCATGAACTGAAGTAGAAGAAGACATGTTTTCTAAAGGAACCAGAGTTCAGACGTCCAGGCCACTCCGTGTTAAGAGTTAATGGATTTGAAGCATGAATCTTTAAGACTTTTCCAACCGAACAACAAATGATGGGAATATCACACAGGTATAAGACATGAATACAACTCCAAATCCAAAAGCTCATATCAAAGCGTGAACGTCAGAGTTGGGCGTTTGGACGATCTGGATTTATAGCAGATTAGATTATAGCTAAATCTGAAGATTTGGACAGGAGGTGGATCTTGATTTGGACTGAGAAGCAGTCCGGCTTGAGCCGAGGCTCTGAATCTGTCCATAGGAATGTCCGGAGTTGGAACTTGGGTGATCCGCATTTTAGTGAAGGGTAGTCCAGATTTTTGCTGCAGGTTTGTCCCAATTCAAGCATTGAATCTTTGTCTCATTGGTGTTTCACATTTGGGATGAAGGTAGTTGTACTACCCTCACTTTAGTCTGGTCCAGTCTTGGGGAAAATACTTGTCTGGTGATAGGCCAGAACCTATTCTGGGCTTACAACGGTCCAGCTTGGCCTACCTTTGGGCTTTTGAATCTGTCCATAGGAATGTTCAAAGTTGGAATTTGGTTGAGCCTTGTACCTTTCTTTGTCTCTTGGGTCATCGGTGTTTAACAAGTGTGACCAGGGTCGTCCCAAATTTGGACAAACCTCACTGAGTCTGGCCAACAGCGCTCCAAACCTAGAAGGTCCAGAGGGTAGTCCAGTTTTGGGATAAAGGGTTGTCTGGTGGTGGGCTAAGGGTGGTCCTATTCTGGGCTTACAATGGTCCAGCTTGGCCTACATTTGGGCTAAGCGAGTCTGGATGTGGGGTGAAGGTGGTCTCAATTCGAACCAAGGGCAATCTAATTTGAGCCGAGGCTCTGAATTTGTCCATAGGAATGTTCAAAGTTGGAATTTGGTTGATCCGCATTTTGGTGAAGTGTAGTCAGACTTAGGCTGTAGGTATGAGCCTAGTATCTTTATCTGTTTCTTGGGACAAGGGTTGTCCAAATTTGAAGTACGACCAGATCTGGTCGACAGGCTCCAGACTTGGAAGAGACGGGGTCCGGAGGAGTCGTACAGGAAAAAGGTTGTCTAGTGATGGGCTTAGAGCTGTACCTTTAGGTCAAGCATACCTGGATGTGAGCTGAAGGGAGTCTCGACTTGGACTAGGGGTCCATCTTAAGCCTAGGCTCTGGATCTCTCCATTGCAATGTCCAGATTTAGAACTAAGGCGACCCCTTTTGGTGAAGTACAGTCCAGTTCTGGGTTGTGGGTTGATTTGAGCCTTGTATCTTTATTTGTCTCTTGGGACAAGGGTTGTCCAAATTTGAGGTACGACCAAATTTGGACACCTGAGTCTGGCCAACAGCGCTCCAACCCTAGAAGGTCCGGACGGTGGTCCAGTTTTGGGGAAAAAGGTTGTGTGGTGATGGGCATAGTGACTGAGCTGGAACGAGACCCAGCGTGATCCAAGTGTGGACCAAGAGTGGTCAGGGATTAGGGATTCATTTGATGCCGACAGTGATCTAGTTAAAGGTCTGGGGTGGTCCTGATTTGGGAGATGTTCAACACTGATCCAAATTTGAGACTGATCTGCTGATTTGGTTGAGGGTGTCCTGATTTAATCAGAGCTGGTAAAAGTCTGATTGGATGGAGGATGGTTGAATCCTGGTTTGGGTACTGAACTGAGGTCTGGATTCAGGTGGTTGGACTGTTAAATGTAATCCAGCTAAATCCCGTTTGACGCACTCTGGATAGAAGACACATGGTGGATCTCTGCGTACGTGTCTGTCTGCCTCCGTCCGTCCGTCCGTCCGTCCGATCGATGGGTCTGTAGTTCCTGTTCGCGGTTAGCAGCTGCAGCCTTCTTTGGCCGGCTGGCTGTCGGTGTTGAGGCGGCCTCCCTGCGGCGCAGACGGTTTGTGCTGGACTCCCGACTCGGCAGCGTTCAGGTCCAGACTGCCATCTTGGATGTTCTGGTAAATCCTCTTTGCCGCTTCTAGGAAGGCCTCCTCCACGTTCTCCCCTCTGAGGAAGAGGAGGGAGGACAGAGGACGGAGACATTAAGATACAACAAACTTACTGAAGGGTCATTCGATACCAATTCACCAAGACCTCCCACTTCATGTCATCGATTTTCTTGAAAGAATTAATGTGAAAACTTTTATTAAATTCATGAGACCTTGTATAATTCCGTAACTCTACTCCAAATACTTTTTTAGAATTATTAAAAAAGTATTTTTAAAATTTTTATATATCTGCAATGAATTAATTATTTTCAATAAAAAAGTTTCAATGACATTAAAATATTTTTTCTTGGAAAAATATACAGTCAATATATCTTCCAAAGCAGGACCACATAACATCTAGATGTGATGGAACTATATTAATACTACAAAGAATATAAAAAAATAGTTGCAAGAAAGTGAAAACCAGTGTAGATATTCATTTTTGAAAATAAAACAGTATTTGTTCGGGTAAAAGAATATTTATTTCTATAAATTTGATTACTGTAAAATATTCAGCAACAACTATTTACAAAAATACTATGGAGGAACCTGCCAAAATCAAAAACATATTAATAAATAAATGACTCAATAAATAAATATGTCATTAAATGTAGCAAAAATAATATTAAAATAAATGTAGCCATTAATTAATTGATAAAATGTGACATTTTCCTTTCATTTATTTTATTTTGTTTATTATTATTTTATTTACTTTCAATTTATTAATTTATTTTTGCATTTATTCTTTATTTATATATTTATTTGGGATTTATTTATTTATGCATTACATAAATAAATACACATTTAAAAATAAATATATAAAATGCAAAAATGAATTAATGAATTAATTAAAAATAAATGTATATATAAATAAATAAAAAAGCAAAAAATTGTTTTTTTAAATAAATGCAAAAATAATTACATAAGTAAATAAATGAAAGGGAAAATTAAACTGAAGAGTAAATAAATAAGGGAATTAATATAAAGATAAATAAATAAATAAAGGAGCAAATTAAAACAGAAACATCAATTTATGTCACATTTTATCAATTAATTAATGGCAACATTCATTTTTAATATTATCTTTGCTGCATTCAATGACATTATTTATTTATTTATTTATCGAGTAATTTATTTATTTTATTGATTTGTTTTTGATTTTGGCAGGTTGCGTCCTCCATACACAACCAGCCTGTTGAGTGAGATGGATAGTTGGAAGTGTGTGTGTACTTACGTCTTAGCGCTGGCCTCTAGAAACAGCAAACCTGATCAACAACAGGAAGTAGAAATCACAATTAATCTGATGTCTTGTTTTCATCTCTAATGCTCTCAGACACCATAACGAGACACCACCCTCCTCCTCACCGTTCTCCTCAGCGAACTGTTTGGCCTCCTCGTACGTCACGTCTCTCTGAGCCTCCAGGTCGGCCTTGTTACCGATCAGAATGATCACCTGGACACAAACACACACAGGTTTTGTTTGAAAACATAAAAAAACGTTACAAAAATGTCTGGCATTTTCATCTTAAAACTAAATTTAAAATAGCTGCCGAAATGAACACAGTTTCCAATAATAAATATATAATAATCCCATGTTGATAAGAGCAATAAATACTTGACTCACTGTGTTTGGGTTGGTCAGGTTCCTGGCGTCCGTCAACCAGCTGCTCAAGTGATTATAAGTACTTCTCCTGAACACACAGACACAAATAAAGTTATTCATCAACAGATCAGACTAATATGAAACCAACCAACCACATGACATCATCATCATCATGTACCTGGTGATGTCATAGACCATGAGGGCCCCGGCGGCCCCTCTGTAATAGGACCTGGTGACGGCCCTGAAGCGCTCCTGACCGGCCGTGTCCCAGATCTGCAGCTTCACCTTCTGACCGTGGACCTCCATGATCCTGGTCCCGAACTCCACCCCGATGGTGTGAGGGCAGTCCGCCATGACTACGCACACGCACACACACAGGAAATATACATCAATATGACGGTTAATATCTGACACACTAGTGAGCAGTGAGAGGTGGATGACAGAAGGAGAAGAAGAAGAAAGGACTCACATTTTTTCTCTGTGAACTGGTGCAGCAGACACGACTTCCCTACTCCCATATCACCTGGAAATAAAGGTCAGAGGTCACACCGTCATCACGACAACTCAAACTGTTGACGTGAATCACTTCAGTTCATTTTTTACTTGTTACACTGAGTGAAACAGAGTCATGAGGTGAGAGGAAGTTGTTTTCCTCATTGTATATTCCCATTTACACAGGTGGAAAGTAACTAAGTACAAGTAAGTAGTTTACTGAAGAACACATTTGAAGTACTTTACATGAATATTTCCATTTTCTGCCACATTCTGCCCCACTACATTTATCTGACAGATTTAGTTAATTTACAAATTAAGATTTTTACACACAAAACACATAAAGAGTTCATAAAGTCAGATGTTAAGTTATAAATTAAACTTCCCAAACAGCTGAAACTATTAATCCATTAATCAACTTGTTGATTGACAGAAAATTAATGTGAAACTATTTTGCTGTTTGAAGTCGTTTTTCCTGTAAAACCATTTAAATGTTCCATGGTTATATATAATGTATAATAATGTTATTAATGTTAATGTATTAGTAATAATGTTGAGGACTAAACAAACACTGTGATGGTGTCACTTTGGGGTCCGGGTCACTGTGACACCATTTCTCACTATTTTCACTATTTTTACAAACCAATCAATCGATTAATGTAGAAAATAATAATCCATAATGAAAATAATCATTAGTTAATACTATGAAATGAGCTCCAGCTCAACAACTACAACAGTAACATGCTGATTTTACATTAATGCAGTGCAGTAAAAAGTGAAATGTTTCCGTCTGAGATGGAGTCGAAGTAGAAAGTAGCAGAACATGGAAATACTCAGGTTAAGAACCTCACAATTGTACTTGAGTAATAGTACTTAGTTTGATGTGTAGTTTGTAATGAGGACCCAGATGATGTTGATCTTTAGAAACAGCTTCAGTGTTTATAATTCTCACTCACCGATGATGATGTATTTGAAGATGTAGGAGTAGTTGTAAGGTGCGGCTGTCATCTTGATACTGGGAGGAAAAGAAAGAAGGATTTAAGAGTTTAAATAAAACTCAGAGTTCAGACAGACAATCCACATAAATCCACATAAATCCACATCAGTCCACATCAGTCCACATCAATCCACATCCTGTCCGAGAGTCACGACGCTGAAGTCAGCTCCTGATTCAGTAGTTGAGGTCGTGGTTTCACCGTAATAATAGATTCTGAGCCGACACATAAGCACACACTGTTGGCGGTCCGCTGCCAGCCCTCTCTGACCTTTCAATGGTGCTACGGTGTCCCGGGTGTCTCCTGACCCGATCTAACTACGTATCCACTTATATGATATTGGTGCTTTAGGCTTATTAATATCGTTAATATGTATATATGCTTGAATACAGGTTGGTGTGTGCCGGTGTTCACTAGTCTTGGAACTATGAACGTAATAATTATTACAATTTCATTAGTTGTACATGTCTTTATCCATCTTTTAAACTACTCATTTCTGTATCTGTTTTTAATTTGTTTGTTCGTTTATTTATCTATTCTTTTTTGAAAATACTGTTTTATCTACAAAGCGAGGCAGAAAAGGTTTGGGAACCACGGAGTTGAGGGGAAAGTTAAACACTATTTACATTACTGAGCGACCGATTCTCCATTTTGTTTTGCTCCTCTTTCTAGCGTTGTCAAAATGATTGAAGTATTCATACTCAATATTCATCGATAATGAATATTAGAACTGGTTTCAATACTCATATTCCACATTATCGATACACATGCCAACTGCTCTCTCTTCTCTCCAGCAGAGAATTGACCGACACGGCTATTTATCTTTTAATAAAAATCTATCTTTATGGCCTCAATGTTGAGAAAAAATGGTATTAAATATGGATATTTTTCAAGGTATTTTAATGAAGTTATAAATTCCAGTATTGTGACACACTACCTCTTACTGTTGTGAAAGCCTGTTAGACTCTTTAGGTAAAAGTTTCAGATCTCTAAAAGCTTAAAAAAGGAAGTGAAAAAAGAGATTTCACTGTTTTTTCACATCTAGACCACATTGGACCAGGTCCAGATCAAAAACCACTTTACCTGGTCAAATCTGGACTAGATGATCCCAGAGACTCTTTAAAACACAGTCACGTTGTGGAAATATTGCTATTTTTTTCGCATTTTCACAAATAGAATAAAGGTTTCACAAATCTGAAACTGTATCCTAAAGAGTCTCTGACTTCTCTGGGATCATCTGGTCCAGATTTGATAAGTCTAAATGAAGTGGTTTTTCACCTAGACCTGGTCTAAAGGGTCTACATGTGAAGAAAAGCAGTGAAATCTCCCCTTTATAAACAGAGGAACAAAAAAGAAAGCAGCCTGCTATGCTAACACACAGCTATGCTAACACACAGTGTGACAGCAGTCTGAAACAGCATCAGCTGACTTCCTCCAAACAGAAACACCTCTCAGTTAGCTTAGCTCAGAGCTAACCGGCTAACAGCTGCAGAGCTGTCAACGCCTTGCTAACAGACTAACAGGCTAACAGACTAACAACTAGCAGACTAACAGACTAACAGACTAGCAGACTAACAGACTAACAACTAACAGACTAACAGACTAACAGACTAACAGGCTAACAGACTAACAGACTAACAGACTAACAACTAGCAGACTAACAGACTAACAAGCAGACTAACAGACTAACAGACTAACAGGCTAACAACTAGCAGACTAACAGGCTAACAGGCTAACAGGCTAACAACTAGCAGACTAACAGACTAACAGGCTAACAACTAGCAGACTAACAGACTAACAGACTAACAGGCTAACAACTAGCAGACTAACAGGCTAACAGGCTAACAGGCTAACAACTAGCAGACTAACAGGCTAACAACTAGCAGACTAACAGGCTAACAGGCTAACACAGCAGACTAACAGACTGACATGCTAACACTAACAGAGCTAACAGATTGACATGCTAACACTAACAGAGCTAACAGACTGACATGCTAACAGGCTAACATAGCAGGCTAACAGACTGACAGGCTAACTTGCTAACAGGCTAGCAGAGCTAACAGACTGACATGCTAACACTAACAGAGCTAACAGGCTAAAAGGCTAACAGGCTAACAGGCTAACACAGCAGGCTAACAGACTGACAGGCTAAGAGGCTAACATGCTAACACAGCAGGCTAACAGACTGACAGACTGACATGCTAACACTAACAGAGCTAACCTGCTAACAGGCTAACATGCTAACAGGTTAAAAGGCTAACAGACTGACATGCTAACAGGCTAGCAGCAGTTAGCTCTTTAATCTCAACAGTAGTATATAATGATGTGATGCAGCAGGCAGCAGGATGAGTTGATGTTTCTGGTGTTATACCTTCAGTCTGGAGTCTGTCTGACCTGAACCTGATGAAACTCCTGGTTAAACAGCTGGTGGTTCTGGTAGTACCGGGTGGTTCTGGTGTTGTTCTGGTGTTGTTCTGGTGTTTCTCTGGTTAGCTGTTAGCTGTTAGCCGGCTGCTGATCCGTCAGAACCTCTCCCCTCTTCCGTGATGCTTCTTCTCCAGCGAGAAACACGGAAAACATCGCGAGATTTACAGCTGTCTAGCGCCCCCAGCGGACGAGAGGAGGAACACAGCCACACAGACTCTCACAGCGGTTCAGATTAATCTATTATAGTATAGCCTAAATATTATTATTATATGACATATGCACAGTGGTGAAAGAAGTATCAAGATATCTTTATGTAAAACCCCGTAATGCTAAAGGGAAGGTTGTGGTGTTTTGTAGTAGGGTTGTATGAGGTTCTTATCCATAGAAGGTGTATTATTATATGGAGGACAGAACGGCTAATATATATATATATATATATATATATATATATATATATATA
>CAKAOI010049135.1:0-156389 GCA_916701655.1 Sebastiscus albofasciatus
TACATATATCCCCAGTGGGATATCTATCAGTCCAAAAATGTTTGTGCAATGGATTGTCAGAGTTGTATTAACAAAATTCAGAAATAAGCTCTGTTTAAAAAAAAAAAAGATGTCTAAGATATGGGGGAAGTCTCGAAACTACATTTCCCATCATGCACCACAGATCAAACCCACATTTGTTCCTTGAGTTGACTGCTGCAGCAAGACATCTCTAGTAAGTAATAATTACTTGAGAGACATTAAATATATAAAGACAGTTTGCAGGCAGTAAACTTTAAGTTTAGATTAATTATTTTTCACAGTATTTGTAATTTAGTTTGATAACCCCAGTGCATTTATTTTCTATATTTATAATACAAAACTCAAAGTAAAGTAAAATCTAATCTAAACAAATTAAACTTAAATATACACTGTTAATGAAGTGAAAGATGAACTTTAAAAAAGCTTATATAGTATATTAGAAGAGACTTTAAAATAATTGTACTTTTCATAAGAACACTAAATCACCATTTCAAGTAATTTCAATTTAGTTTTCACAATTTACAATACACTTACAATAAAGTAAAAAAAATGTATAAGTACACTGGAATACCACTTTAAGTATTACAGAATTAGTATATTTATTTTTAGTACATTGAAGTTCAACTTAATGACATCTATTTTGAAGTACACTTTTCAAAAGAACATGTTAAATACAATTTAAATTAAGCACAAAAAGTAAACTTGTAATAACTTGTGTATACTTAATTTACATTTCTAATACACTGAAGTATACTACTTTTGACATGGGCTCACACACTTTAATAAGCTACTCTATCAAAAAGTAAACACAACTACAAACCAAGTATACCTTTCTGTAGGCCTATAAGGCAAGAATACTTAATTATACTATCCTTAAGTATATCTCGATCAAAAGTAGTAGTAGTAGTAGTACAAGTAGGCCTAAAAGCCAAATATACTTTTCTGTATTGAGTAATAAGTATACTTATGTTTACTTTTGTTAAGTATATCTCTGATAAGCACATAAAAAGTAAACTGAAAGTATACTCTCTTATTTTATTTTTTCATACTTTATTTTTTCCCTTTTTTCAATGTTGTTTTCATATATGCAATTTACAGTTCGTAATTACAATAGTTTATAAACCAATTTTTTATGTAGTCAAGCTTAGAGACGAACACAATAAGTACACTAGGGAAAACAACTTCAGCATTCAAAATTGAAATAAAATCAAGAAAATAATAATAATAATAATAATAATAATAATTCGAAAAAATAAAAAATATAATTACTAATTTATTTATTTTATTTATTATTATTACTTTCTTTTCTTTGCATTAACATCATAAAAAAATTGTAATAGCAGATACTATACTAATAGCAGACTTGAATAAACTTCTTTTTGGTAACGGTAGCTGAAATGTTAGAGATTGTGAGTGAGATGTATAATACAAAAGAAAGGCATAATTTATGTATTCATATTGTTTTTTAACTGCATGTTACATTTGTTTTGGAAATTAATTGACTTTTTGGCTCGAATATCTTCTGTAATTCAAGAGCTGTGATTTTTTAAAATATATAAATAAAATAGTGTTACATTCACTAAAAAAATCTTAATGTGTTATTTTATTGTCTATTAATCCGTCATAAGGTATTTGAAACATTTGTGAAACTATGCCCAACCTTTTCACATATTATAAAATACACAAGAATAAGTGAATGCTGTCATAAAATACAGAGGGACAGGTGGACTTTTCTTTATCTGAAATGCTAATTTCCACCACAAGATGTCATACTAAACACAAAATCTCTGCCACCGGCTCCTTTAACAGACTTCAGATGATGGACTGACCAGTGAGGAGAGTGAATGATGCAGTACCCTTGGGTGCCTGTCTGACAGCTTTTTCAGGGAGAAAGCTTTTTGGTTTTATCTTGTGCCAAACCACCTGTGTGTGTGTGTGTGTGTGTGTGTGTGTGTGTGTGTGTGTGTGTGTGTGTGTGTGTGTGTGTGTGTATGATTCACCTGTGATGTGGAGGTGAATAAAAACACGCTGCGTAAGCCTTAATGTCCTGTTACTGGTAATCACAAAGCAATCAGCAATGATCATGCACATAAATTAATGATTGTGGCTCCATTTATTTAAAAAAAAACTTTCATCATTTGTCTCACATGGCCTATTATTCATTCATTTGTTCACCTATTTATGTTTAATTCTCTCATTTTAGTGTACAATGCCAGTACTTTGACACACAAATACCCATTTAGCATACATAATACATATTTTATGACCAAACAAACAGTAAAAAGCAAAAAAAAAAAAAAATGAGGTCAGGTGATTTGTGCAATTTGTGAGTTTGTGGGTGTTTAAAAGTATTTTTAGACTCATCATATTTAAATTGGAAAACCTTTGGACTAAAAAAAGGAAATTAATTATTCAGTACCCCAAATCGTATTCCTGGTAGTGTGAAAGCTCCAACAGCATTTACACATCCATGTTGGGGAATAAAATTAACAGAAACTGAACAGTTAGAGAGAATGAATAAAATATGATAAATCCAAATAATTTGACGTCATTGGTGTCGGGTCCAAATTTTGAGAGAGGAAGCGCCGCTTCCCAGCATTGGACGCTTGATGGGCTGTCACTAGAAACAAGGCACTAGGCTCCTGATTGGACGAACGCTTTCCCTCCGTGGGCTGCTGCTCCCAGCTTTCAAACTGGGAAGCGTGGAAAAGACGGAGCCTGTGGACACATACAATTAGACAGGTCAGCGGCAACATTCCCGCAGACCCTCTGACGCACTGAGGACAGTCCACCCGAGTTGACAGTCGTGCCCCTGCAGGGAGAGAGGGCACACTGCTCAGCGAAGCGGTGAGGTCAAGGTGAGGAAACTCACGGTTGAAGCCGGGAAGGTACATGTCCACAGCCTCCATCCTTTCCACGCTTCACATTCATTGTCTATGTAAACAGACGTGCAATGCATTTTGGTAGCGTGGCGGCACGATTCGAGAGACAGACTGTCACGTCGCCCGCTCCTCATTTGCATAAAGTTGAGGTCTAGGCTACTTTATGCAAATCCCGGGCGTCCAATGAGACTCGCTGTCTCTGGAAACTCACTAGAAACTTTTAAACTAAGCCTTTGTCGATCCAAAATAAAGACAGATTCAGCAACTGCATGGATTATTTCTCGCCTCAAATTTCGGTGAACTGTTTTTGTGAAATAAGAGAAGAAAGTTTCCAAACAAGCCACCATACTGTTTCCGGTTTGAAAGCTGGGAGCAGCAGCCCACGAGGGAAAGTGTTCGCCCATCAGGTGGCGAGTGCCTTGTGTCTAGTGGCAGCCCATCAAACGTCCAACGCTGGGAAGCAAAGCAAGCAAAGCGATCACTCACGATAAAAAAATGCCCCTGTGGTGTGGTGATTGTGGCGGACCAACCTAAACTGTGGCGGGCTGCATGTCAGATCACTTTGATTTCATTTGAATTAGGCTACACAATAGTTGATATTATTGGTCTAATATTATCGCCAACAGTCTATGATCATAATACTTGTCAGACGTTTCCACTGTATTACCATAACTCCTGAAATTGGGGGGACAAAAGGTCTCGTTGTCCCTCCTATTCCAACGCCTATGCTACTGATCATGATGTACGTCTACGTTGGGTGAACCTCTCTGTAAAAACAGACGTGTGAATGTATTTTTGTTCAGGTTAACCTACTTGAACTCATCACCAATCAGCCACTCAGGGTCTAAACTCTGCGGCATTTAGATCTATTAATTAGATCATTTTACCCACAGAGAGAAATGTGCTGCCTGCCATTAGCAGCCATGGCGGTCTGAGTGGTTACAGCCAGAGTTCGCTCTTTCTGATAATCAAATCCTGGATTAAAACAGTTTGACCACAGATGTGTCAGATGAGTTCACTACAGACGGACTCGCTGTGTGAGGTGTGAGTCAGTGTTGGTGCTCTGTAAAGCCGACAGCCTTCGGGAGGGAGCCAGTGTTGTATCGACACAAAGCTGTCCGGCGTCCAAGGTTGCCTCCTCTTGTCCATGTTGTTGTCACAGCAACAGAAAAGGCCTGGATGTTGGAGAAATGGACTGGCTTCTTCGTTTTTTTGTTGTTGTTACATTTAGTCCCATGATGCTCTACAGCAGGCGTTCAGTAAATCAGCGGAGGTCACTCAGCTTCCAGTGAGACTGCAACTCAGCACATCTCTGCCACTTGAATGTGTTGATTTATACAGAGTTGCAAGGCCCCAAAATATAATAAATCCTTCTGTTTACTCGTCTGTGACTGACATCCTCTGCTGCTCGTCTCTTGCAGGTTTCTCCAGCGCCGCCGTCTGAGGAGGGGAGCCCACAGCGGCCCTCTCCCCTGGGACACCATGAGAATACCGTCTCCAAAAATAGAGGTCTCCTCCTCTCCTTCCAACTCTTCCGCTCTTCCAGGTGTCTGTCGCTTCCATTTGCATTACTGGTTAGAGGACACACAGTCACACATCATCCGCACGCAGACTTGCACCCTGCTGAGAAATACTGTTGATGGTTTTTGTCAAGTATTGCAGGGAGGTTGCATAGCAGAGTTGAAAAGCCAACCCAAGGTTAGTGTGTGTGTATGTGTGTGCATTGATTAGATACCTCTATTATTATTAGCAGCATCCCTATGCAACCTGAACTACGGTAGCTTTAAAGGGATGGCACATCACAGCTGTATCATACATGTGTGGAGGTGGATTGAACTTGTGATGTGTGTGTGAAGCAGGGTGTCGGAGCTAAAAGAGGAGTGTGCTGCTGATGAGTGTTTTCAGCGATTTTAATTAGCAGGGTTCTGTTTCTGTCTGGATCACAGCTCACCTTCCCTCTCAGAAGACGAACTGGCAAGTATGAACTCATTCGAAACCCTGTGATTATGATGAGTTTCCAGAGACCGCGAGGACAGTAGACACACATGAGCGTGTGTATTCGGCTGGCTGCCGGCTATTCCTGTGTTTTCTTTCATGTTTAGATGAAAGCTAACTCCCCTTCGGTGCTCAGACTGTTTCACATGTTTGATTTTTTTTTAAAATTAGTTTAAAAAATGTTATCCATTAGGGCTGTCACAATAGCAGATTTTCACTACACGATTATCGTGGATAAAAGAATTCATGATAATGATATTATTGCGATATTATGACGAGGGCCACATTGAGGAAAAATAAATAAATCTGAGATTTCGAGAATAATATCATAATATTACGAGAATAAAGTCATAATATCATAAAGTAGTAATTTTACGTGTTATTTTAGAGGGGAAATAGAGCAGCCTGTGTGAAAATGAGGAACATGGAGCATCTTTCAAAGTTATACTTTAGGTTTCACAAATAACAAAATACTTTGGTGCTGATGTGCCAAAATTCTTTTGGCACATCAGCACCACATTATCATAAGTATCAGGACTTTGAATAGATTGTGCAAGAAACTGCGTTTATTTTGAAGAAAAACAACCACAAGGAGAAATTGCCTCTTTTGTGGAGGATGAAATTACCTTTTTTTCTCATAATATTATGACTTTATTCTCGTAATATTCTGACTTTTTTTCTCGTAAAGTTTTGACTTTATTCTCATTAAATTACGACTTTTTTCTTGTAATATTATGACTTTATTCTCGAAATCTCTGATTTTTTTTCCTGTCAGTGTGGCCCTAATACTCTAATACATAATAAATTTGAAAAAAAAAAAATGCTATCCGTCAAATTCATCTTTATCTCTCTGTTTATGTGCATTTCTCTTTTTTTGGCAAATGAATTACACTCAAAATACAAGTGGAAGGAGGTGGAGAGAGAGTCTGTGACCATAACCAGTGGTGAGTAGAGTAGCCAAAAACTGTACTCATGTAAAAGTGCTGTTACTTTGCAAGAAAAAGCACTCAGGTATAGATAAATGTTGTCATCAAAATATCTACTTGAGTAAGAGTACAAAAGTATTTACTGAAAAAGTTACTTGAGTAGCAAGTAACTTAATAACTTAAATAATACTGCGTGGCTGCTGTTTCCATCCCACGCTGCTGGACACGTATCTGGTCAGACTCTCAGCTGGTGGTGTTTCTTTTCAACAATTTTGGATTTCCTGAAGGGCGTCGATGTCTGTAAAAGACTGAAGCAAGAGTTTATCTGTCTATAGTATGTAGAGTATTTCAGATGCACAAAAAAAGATAGGCTGTCTCAAATAACAATGGCTGATGCCACAAAGTATGATTCAAGTGCCAAAGAAATAATACATGATTATCAACGGCCCTTTCTGAGAGCTGAAGGTAGCCGTAACATCTGCCACCCAGCACTTAACCATAACACTAAATGTTTCAATGTAATTATATCCAGTCGCTGTGATAATAAGTAAATCCTCTCATTAATTGGGTCTTAGGATTGTGTAGCTCTTGCTGTCACAGCTAATTGACCCCAAGAATGAGGTGGAGTACATCTGCCTTCATTTATGCACAGCTCTAATTAACACCAGAGCCAGAAAGAAAAGGATGCATATGTGTGTGTTTGTGTGTGTGTGTGTGACATGTGATCTATTGACCCCAATCAACAGAGCCAGACCATATGGAGAGAGAAGCATAAGTGTAGTATACACTCATTATATATTTCAGCCTATGTTATTCATGGTTATTTTGTTCCTGTCATAAAACATAAAGATACTTGCAAATTGCTTTACCGTCAAGACTTGGTCTCTCTTTTTCTTTTTACTACCACTTTATGTGGCTGATGATGGACATATCAGCTTTATTCATCTGGCGGCATCTAGCAGTGAGGTTGCAGATTGCAACCCCTCTCGTGTACCAAGTGTGTAGGACAACTACAGCGGCCGACGTGAATACGTAAATGGCCCTCTCTGGAGCTGTTGTAAGAGTAGCGTAAGTCATTTGGAGAATAGCAGAGCCAGCGCGTAGAGTGTGTGAGAAGTGAGTGTTTATCACTCAAGACGGAGAGAGAGAGAGGCGGCGAATGTGTGTGAGCGAACAAGTGAGCGAGTGGAGCAGAAGTCAGTGTTAGTTTAGCTTGGAGAATAGTTGCAGTTTGTGCAGAAATAAATGTTGCAGCTCCTCAAGACCGACAGAGGTTTCCTGTGTCTTGTTTCCTGGCGGCTGAGTGGAGTGACGGGGGTTAACTCCAGAGCGAGTAGGGTTATCGACTAAAAAGTTAACACAGTGGTTTGTCTGTTCTGGGCTACTGTAGAAACATGGCAGACTTTGTGAAGAGATATTTGATCTGGTATCGGTGCACCCCTATGAACGACTCCTTTCACTTTAAAGTAGTCATGTAATCCATTGTTAATAAAATATTGATTATAGCCGCTTTAAGATAAACATCACATCAATTTGTAATCCTGTTTGTTTTCGTCTCAAGCACAAACATGTGGATATATAAAACATAATTCCTCTTTTTTCAACTCAGCTGACGTTTGAAAATGCTGTAAAATTAAATGAAAAATGTCCAAATTTATCAGCTGGTCAAATTGCTTTTTTTTCTGGAGAAAATGTGCTTTTTCAAATTGATTTGAAGGTCCATTTACTTGCCGATCCTATCCCAAGTGTCTGACGTAAATGGGAGGGGCTCAGAGTCTTGCTCAAGGACACTCGGACAGGACTCTGTGTTATTGATGGACAGACAGAGTAGCTGTGGTGGAGATGTAATCTGACACCGTCTGCTTACAGGATGGCTTCTTTCACCACGAGGCAGCCACCTCAGAGGACACAGATGTCCATCCTTTTTACTCCTCATACTCCAAGAAATGATTTGAGCTTTATGTTCCCCCGCTGAGATGATAAACAGTGCTGAATGTATTGATCACGTAACCCTCCATAGATGTTATTGCATCTGATGTTGATTACAGTTTATTTTGATGAGTAACAGCGCTGTGTTTCTCTCTGTAGTCTCTCCAGCGGGCTACTGGACTTTGTGGACTCTCTATCTGTCTGCCCACGCTTTCTCTGCCTTGTTCTTCAATCCTCTAATCTCTGCATAAACCCACTCTGACTTCATAGCCCTGAGTCACACTGTATCACATCAGACTCTCCTCTCTTTTCCTTTTCACAGTATATTTGTGTTTCACGGTGTGTGTGTGTGTGTTCTTTCTGTCACTGTCACACAAACAGCAGGGGGTGCTGCTCTGTCAATCGATAGCTGATGCTGCTCGCTGATTCCATAGGAGCTAATCTTATGGCTGTATATAGGATGTGTCTGGTGTGTGGTCATTTCTACTTGAACAGTTGTCATATAGGCTATTGAAGGTTTGTAAGGATATTAGGTGGGTGTGGTACTAAGATGAATATGAAGGAAGTTTACAGCATATTGAGCCACAGCAAATAATTACATGTTATGGAGTAAATTATCATCATTTCCCTTTGTACAAAAATTAACTTAACTTAAGATGCAGTGGGTAGAAATGGAGCAACATTATTTTTATAAAACAGTCAACGGTAATCTGAAAAAAGGAGGAAAACAACCAATCAGAGCCGAGCTGGAGTCTGCCGTCTCTGAGCAGCTGTCAATCACTCACAAACTCCGACCAAACGGTCAAACTAGGCAGCGCTGATCAAATATGAATCAATATTCTGTTACTGTAATGCCTATTTCTCGTCTCAAATGTTTTCAGAAACATCTTGTTTAAGATTGTGACCCGGCAGCGATGTTGAGATCTGTTTAGGAAATACCAAGCACCGCCCACCAGCTGGAGCACAGCCAATAGGAACGCTCTCTCTGAAATGACCTGTGATTGGCCAAATCCTGAAATCAGAGCCATGAGGAGGTGCAGAAGTCTAGTTTTCTCTCAGAACACTTGAATTACAATATGCTTGAATTACAATATACTGAAGCTTTAACTTTAGGTTTAAGTTTAACAGTTAAAGTGATGAAAATATAGAAAAGAATAATTCGACCACAACTCCAAATTAAGGTTACATGCAAACGATGTATTAATTAGTAACACCTGCACAGCTCCTTGCCTCATTGCACACAGCACATGATGGCAGTTCAGTTCAATCATGGCAGTTAACAGCAATTAACCGCATCCTTTCCCATAAATTCCCTAATGCGCTGTGATAAATACTTCCAAACTGGTTACTAACAAAACGCTATGATTTAGCTATTAAAAGCTTACAATATCCTTTTTAACCTGAATTGGTAGTTACTTCTCCTTCTTAAACTCAATTTCTAACAAAAAGAACAGAAAGACCATTCATTACTCGCTTTTCTTGGACGCACACAACAGACTGACACCAAAATCTGGCTACTTTAGTCCCAGATCCAAACTATCTAAGGTTACTTTTCTCCGCCTGCAGCTAACACTCTCCTAATTGACAATAATTAGCAACAGCTGCGCCACGTGCAGCAGTTGCACCAAATGTTGTACCAAATGTTTGCCATTTTTTGGTTGAGAGATGATCATACTTATTGCCATTGCCATATAACCATTGATATAACTTTACTTCTGGCTAACATTAGCCTAAGAACTACTAAAACTTCTATAGATAAAGCTTCATATTGTGCTACCTTTATGACAGCTTCTATGTCCAAGACAAACATGAGCAGGGGACCATCATACAATAGTTTGCTAGTTAAGTTAGCTCTAAACAGCTTTTCAAATTTAACATCAAACTATAGGACAGATTGTATAAAAGTCAAAACTGGAATTACGGCTTCGCAATTTTATGCCACCATTAACCAGTCAAGTTTCAGTTTACATCCGTCTATCCAAAATGTCTTCACTTCATCATTTCATCCTATTAGACATTTGTGTGAAATTGTCATAATTAGCATATGAATTCTTGAGTTATGATCAAAAACGTGTTTAGTGAGGTCACAGTGACCTTGAACTTTCCATTAAAATCTAAGTTCATCCTTTAGTTCAAGTGGACGTTTGTGCCAAATTTGAAGAAATTCACTTAAGGCCTTCCTGAGATATCATAAGAATGGGACGGACGTGAGGTCACAGTGACCTTTGACCACCAACATCGAATCAGTTCGTCCTTCAGTCCAAGTGTACATTTCCATCCAGGCGTTCCTGAGATGCTGATATATCCCAACGTACGTACATACAGACGTACGGTGCCTCCAGCCACAATTGTCGCAGGCAGTTGCATTGTCTGCTGTGGTAAATGCAGCATCTTAATGAGGCTAATAGGTGGTTGTTGATGGTTACTGGAGTTACAGAAGATGGCGTCCCAACTGGCTTGTCCTCGTGTGTGCTGCTCATGTGCAAAGACATCCATGTTTCAGTGTATTCTCTTTACCATATTTTAGGAATAATTAGGAATAATTTATTCATATATTTAATCAAACTGGTAACCAATAACAACAACAAAATCAACGATAGAATGGAATAGAATCCATGATGTCATCATGTCCTGCAGGCCACTTTGGTAATCCATGAGTAATAAATGTATCTTGTGATGTTAATACATGTAGCTTTTTAAATGATAAACCAATTTTCAGAGTCAAATTTGGACATATTTATTAGTATCTTCTCGACAACTTTTCATTTGATCGACTTCAAATTTGTCAAGTGTATTGCTGAGGACCCAAGAGTGCAGATGAGTAGTTCTCGAGAAAGCTGCAAGCATCAATACCGGACGCCAAGCAATTAGCCTGTTCCGAACAGGCACTGCATTAGTGGAATTATAAAGCAGCATAAAATAAAAATACTCAAGTGAGTACCTTTCAAATTGTACTCAACAGTACTTGAGTAAATGTACTTATTACATTCCACAACCGTAAAATCTTCCCTTCACATTAAATAGAGTTATAAATGCACCAAATCAGGGCCATGATTTCTTAGCATCATTCTGGTTTTCATGAGAATATAAATCACAGTTGTTGGCGGCCATTTGAACTTCAGTCGTATATCTTCTTCCCAACATGCTGCTGCTGCTGTTATATATTCACTGTTGGCAAGTACTACTATAAATATAATCCATCCTGACCAATCAAATAAATGCTTTCTGCCCACTGAGCAGTGTAATAGATAGGATTATCAAGCTTTGCCAATCACCGATTTGCACACACTAATTTCTGCTCCGGAGGGCTGCAAGCTTTCCAGGAAGTGGAGCATAAGAGTTGGATTTTTATACCAAGTCAGAGGTTTTTATAGCCACAGCACAACACATGGGAAAGATGTGTCGGTCAGGGCACATTTCATGGCATCCTGCACATATTGCAGAAAGGAAATGAAGATACACACAATAAAATGCACAAAATGCCATCTGAGACCAGAGGATTTGAACGTTAAAATGGTGTTAAATCTTCAACCTGCTTGTTTTCTGGTGAATATTAGAACCTGCAACACTGTGAAGCCCATGTGTGATATAAAACACATCAGGATCTGAAGTCAAATACACATTATCTGACTGCAATGCCTCCAATCTGCTGCTTTAGTTGTGAATAAATGTGTGTTTTTTTCTGGGTTTAGTGCGATCTGGTTTGTTTCTAAGAGTCCTTATGATGAAAGCACAGCTGTAATGATACTGCAGGATAGCTGCGGAGCAACAATATGCCTCATCCTCTTTCCTGCCTGCGCCCATCGCTCTCTTGGGTTGTGATTGTGCGTAAGTGTGTGTTTGGTGGTGACGGTGGCGCTGGCGGTGGCGGTGGGGTGGGGACAAGCTGTGTGTCTTGGTGTGGGGCTCGTGGGTGAGGAAGAGACAGTAGGAGGGAGAGAGTCGGTCTGCAGCTTCCAGTGACTCAGCAATTTCAGAGATGATATTTTTTTTTGTGTAAATAATCCCCTCTTCTGTTCCCTTCACTCCTTATCCCCTTTGCCCTTTTCACACCCCACTCTCCTCGCTCCAAATAATCATTTATGTCTCATTACTTAATTGCTTTTGTACATAAAAATAACATCTCATCACTGTAATGACTCTCAATTAGAGAAAAGAGGGGCAGCAAATTTGAAAACTCATCATCACACATCCATTGTCTTACTGTCGCTCCTTTTCTAGAGCAGCGATTGAGGTGGGAAACATAATCTGGTGAAATAACAAAAAAAGGGAAAGTCATTATTTAAATTCTGCTGGTAGGATCTTCAGCTGAGCACCCATCACTGACAGCCCTCATCTGTTTAGTGCAGAGAGAGACGTCAGTGGCACTTTGCTGAAAGCAGAGAGACGCAGGGACAGAAATAGACCATACTGGGATATCTGAGGAGAGGAGGAGAAGGGAGAGGCCCTGGGTATTCTGCCATCCTAGATAACACCGACTCTCCGGCATGGTGGGGTGGAGAATGAACGCCAGCAGAGACAATGAGGAGGATGAGCATGCACTGGGTCATGCACTGAACTCATGTGTGTGTGTGTGTGAGCGATGAGGTGGTCGCCGCAGTGGTGGTCTGATGGAAGACAGAGAAAGGAAATGAGCTTCCTATTCGATTAGGAAGAGAGTCTACTGGAGGATGTTTCTAATGCAGGAGAAAGCACATGTGTCATGGGTGTAAAATGTAAACTCAGCAGAAGATATTGATCATTTTCTTCATCAATTATCAGCGTATTTTGTTTTGAGGACTGACTTGATGTTACTGATAATCTGACTGCTGTTTAGTTTTACCTCATTTATTCTGTTTGACTTCTTGTTTTTTTCTGTTCAGGAGGGCCGTGACTGACGCACGAGCCCATATGTTCAGTCATCACAGTTTCTAGGGACATTTAACGTTTTTCTCGTCAGCTGAATAAATATGCCAATTTAAGAGTTGTTATTTCTGTAAGTCGACTTCCAACAACACTTAGAGTCGACAGCCCTGCTGGTGGCTCTGTTAAGCTGTATTTATAGGTATATAGGTGCTTTAAATGTCGGCATGCTACCATACTCACAATGACAATGCTAACATGCTGATGTTTAGTAGGACTTTGCGATGTTAAAGAGGACCTATTATGCTTATTTTTCAGGTGTATATTTGTATTTGGGGTTTCTACTAGACCATGTTTATATGCTTTAATGTTCAAAAAACACTTTACTTTTCTCATATAAGCTGTGCTGCAGCACCTCGTTTCACCCTCTGTCTGAAACGCTCTGTTTGAGCCCAGTCTGCTCTGATTGGTCAGCTGGTTCACTCTGTTGTGATTGGTCAACTGAACCAAACTCTTCAAACTCTGCTCCAGCTCCGCTCTAACTATCTTTGTTTGAGGGTGTGCCAAACTAGCCGATAGGTGGGTATTATGCAAATGAGTTACTTGGTGACATCACTACATTACAGAAGAAAAGGTGGGACTTCAAGCAAGGAATTTCAGGCAGTTCAGGAGAGTGTAAGGGAGACTAACTCCCTTTGGTGTGGACTTTGCAGAGCTTTTACATCCACAAAATATATATATATAACACACTAAAGGAAAGGAAAAAGCATAACAGGTCCCATTTAACCGGCGTTTTAGCGTACTAACATTTACTAATTAGCACTAAACACAAAGTGCAACTGAGTCTGATGGGAGTGTCATTCAATTGCAGGGTTTTGGTCAAAACCAAAGTACTAGACAACATTTGGACCTCATGGCACTAGAAGAAAAGTGAGGGGATCACCCAAATGATTAAGATTCATCATTTAAGAATGCCTGTACAAACATTCATTCAATTGTTGAGCTATTTCAGACCAAGTGACTAACTAACTGACTCAATCTCATTCACGCTTGTGGCCATTTTTGTGCCATTGTTTTCCTGGCTCTGGCTCAGGAAGATGACGTCCCCAATCTTAATCCCGCTTACAAAAGTTTGATTGCCTCAGAGCTAGCCGTCAATGAGCACAAAAATGAAAAAGTCTGAGATGTGGATAGCGGGTTTGAGGTCTGGAACCAGTCTGAAGTAATGCAGTATGAACTCTTCGTGACCTCAGTTGTGACCTGTCGTGACGACACCAGTGAGCTGGGCTCAAACGCCCCCCAGCGTCCTCAGATTGGAAATGATGTCTCTCGCCGTCTTAGTCCAAAGTCAGTGTTCCTCACATGAGCCACGTCAGATTGAACAATGGGTCACTATGACTGGTTTGACTTTTCCAAGACCTCACTCCCACTCATCCCCATGACTCATCACTTATTTATACTTATCATAGGAAGGTCAGATATGATGTAGAGGATCGTGCATGCCTCATTTGGTTTTGCCCGGGTGACATGCGTTACAGAACATGATGAATAAAACGGAAATGAAGCAGTAATTCGTCATGGCTGCAAATATCTTAGCATGAAGGCAAAGGGTCGGCTGTGGGGTCGGCGGTTTGATCCCCGGCTCCTCCAGTCCACATGTCGAAGTGTCCTTGAGCAAGATACTTAACCCCAAATTGCTCCCGAAGGCTCTGCCATCAGTGTATGAATGGGTGAATGGGTGTAAAGCACTTTGAGTGGTCGGAAGACTTGAAAGGCATTTATATAAATTACCATTTCAGAAAGCACCATCACTCCCTTTTTGAAAAGAAACAAAACAATTTTAGATAACTAGATCAGACCAGAATTAATACTTTTCCTTTATATTCTCATGAGCACAATGTGTCTTTAATTTCAGCTTGCACATCCTCTTTTTAAAATAAATGTATTTTTTCTCTTAGGAGCCACTGACTGCAACATCTTGTTTGCAGTCAATCGCCTAATGATGATTGATAGTTTGACAGGCTCTGTCTTTGGCTGAGTGGCCTAAAGGGCACACTGTTTCACATGCATATTTCCATACTAAAATACTTTCTTCAGTCAACTTTGTCCCACAAATTTTAGCCAATTATTCTCATCAGTGGGGACATTCAAAGGGGTGAAAGGACCTTTTCCCCTCTCTTTTGCTACAAGACGGGTTTTTTTTCTCTGTGGTGTACTGTTTATGGTTAGTTGGGATCATACTCTTTTTCCAGTAGCTCGTGGTTCTGCTCACCTTTCTGATGATACAGGTCACAGTTCTTCAGATAAACATTAATATTGTTATTATCATACAAATACAGATTATAGCGCGCAGGAAAATCTCTGGATGAAATGAACAAGGCGACAAAACTCACACATGAATTCTAAGCACATGTGATTATTGAACATGTGTTGGGTCTAATAAACACCTGGTTGAAAGAATTACTGATCAAGCAAATAATTAAGGTAATGAACTCATAAACACTATCAGCAGACGTTTCAGGCATAGACCTTCATCAGGCATTAAACTCACATTATGAGCAACATCTGAGACAATTGATAAAACACACACATAAAACCTGCGGCCCCGCGGAGAAAGCTCGACCGGAGAGGCCAGACACACAGCCATCCAACATTAAAGATCGAAGTGAGCACTCTACAGATATTAAGCATTAACTTTTCTTGTAAAATGTCTGGTGTAATCGTAACACCGTCTTGGAAATGGACCCAAAAGCACGACTAACAGACAAAACGTCTTTACTTGGCACAAACACAGTAGTAGTTTACAGGTAGCCTAACTGCAGAGAAGACAGACAATGTATCCAAAAACACAAAAGAAATCCAGAAGCAAGGTCATAAACACCAGGAACCAACTGAGAAAATAATCACTGAAATGCTCACCAAAACAGTGAAGACGAACCGGCACAGACGATTGGGAGCCCACGGACCAAATACTCAAAGGAGGAAGAGGGACAGGTGAACCTGATCAGAGCAGGGTAGGAGATCACGCTGATCAGGAGCAGGAAGTAAGTCTGAAACAAGAGACAAAGGTTAGTATACCAAAATAAAACAGGAATAAATAAACAAAAAACTAGAAAAATAAGGAAAACATAACCTTAGACACAGGACTGGGATGTAACAAATACTAAATAAATATCAACAGGAGAAGTTCAAGTAGGGGACATTGGTACGGTAGATCAGCAACAACCAGTCCAGATAATATACTATACAGTGTTTACAATTTTCACTTGAATCATCTCGTAAGCAATATTTTGATGAATATTTTGTCTAAATGAGCTAAAAATTCCCACTTTCATCTGTAATTTGACATGTAAGTTTGCACATGTGAATCAACTCTAGTCCACTATATCCACGTTTAAACTTGTGTGGCTGTAGACACTAAAAAAAAGCTAAGCTTCCTTGAAACAAATAAAGATAAATATGTCATGTCATGGTGGGAAGCAAACAGATACACCATATGGCACACAGTGCAGGCCCATTAGACACTATGCCGAGCACAGAGAGCCTTTCAGTACATCTCTACTGCATTTGTTTGTGTTAGCGGGACTTACCCGAGGCCTCTTTGGTCCCAGGTGAGAGAGAGAGAGAGATGAGGGTGCTGTTGGGACCCAAGGGTGCTCTGTTTGAATGTGATGGATGCTGTGGGGTTTCTCTCTCCTCCTGACAATTAGACCGTCACCGCTGTTCCTCCCTCACACCCAGAAACAGCGGCCTGCTTGAGACGTCTCAGCACACAGTCATCAATCTTTACCAAGGCCACTTAAAATCACTACTAGAGATTATGTTTCTGCACAGAGGGCTGGAATCCACCGCCGCATATTAGCGATTATGGTAAAGCAAACACAGTGACGGAGGAGAAGAGACTGGCCTCTGGGCTAATGCTCAACAGAAAGCCACACACAGCCGGAATTAAACAGCACTGTTAAAGGGTCATAGCAATAAATAATTTGTCTTGTTTATAGTTTTTCTCTGTTTTCTGTCACTTCCTCTCTGCCTCCCCTCACATTACATCTGATCTGTCAGTCTGTCTGTCTGCTTAGAAACAGGAAAACCTTGTGATTTGTGCAAAGCCAATTTTGTGATGCTGTTTATTTTCCCTGGAAAATAAGTTGGCTCAGAATTAGATCCCTTTTATAGTTCGCTACAGTAGCTAATCAACGGGGCTAATTTCTGTGTTCACCTTCGATCAAACTCAAAGACAAGTGTTTGAAATTATTTAAGTTTATTTGCAAAGTGTTAGGAGATTCTTAGTGCAAAGTTAGCATGACACAGGCTCAGAATAAGATCCAGGTTGAATAATTAAAGGTTCCCTGTGCAATATTTGTCTACAGTGTTTCTCACCAAAATACAATTCATGTATCCTTGAGTAACACAATCTAATGGCTCATATAAATAGCACGACATTACAGGGACATTCCGCGTTTCATGAGGACGCATTTTAGGCTTTTCGTGTGTCATTTGTGCACCACGCAACAAAACTACGGTAATGTCCGCAGATACGTTTAGACAACAAAACCACTTAGTTAAGTTTAAGAAAAACATCATGGTTGAGCTTAAAATAAGTAAGTAATACTAAATTAATATAATAAGTAAAATACTTACGGAAACAACATAGTATAAATATGGAAAACACGTCACTGACGTAACTATATAAAATTCTCTTGGTTGAAAGTCCAGTGTTTTTTGGAACAGATATGTTTACGTTGCAGTTAGTACAGACTGCTGTACAAATGACACGTCTCAAGGAAGAACGGCGTTCTTATTGCACGCTAAATGCCGTACAAATTATTGTGTCATTCATACGTTTTTTTCGTGTGACCAGGATGCATTGAGACCTAAAAAAGGTTTCAAATGCATTTCCTTCCTCATTTGCAAAGCCGATGTTTTGATCATTCTAAACCTGCATTGTTTACATCCATATGTACTAAATAGCAGTTTTCTCTTCCTTTGTTGGCACATTGCTAAATGTCTCTGCACATTACTGCCACCTGTAGATCAGTGGGATAATATGAAACCTTTGGCAGGAATGTGTACCATGTCACCCGCATCCTCGCGTGTGTGCCTGATATTGGGCTGGACAATATGACGATATATATCATCAAAACGATATAAAAATGTCTCTAACATATATGTTTTTCTATATCATTTGCATCGCGATATAGGCTAGGCCTATATTTATTTATTTCACTTAAAACTGTTATGTTCATTTTGCACTCAAGTTCTTAAAATGAGAAAATACTCAGTATGTTTCATTTGTCAAGTATTTAATTCATACAAAAAATAGGCTTTACCATGTGGTTATTTCATATATTACCAGAAAACATGCTATATTTTGATATATATTGTTAATGAGATATGAAATTACATACATTGGGATAGAAGATCAGCCCTAAAGCCCACTCATAAAAGATCTGCTCTATAGCCGCTGGAGAGTGGTCAGAAACTCCACAGGGTGCTTTTAAATGTAATAGATATGCCGTCTGTAATGACATAATAACACACTAAATCACACACATAAAGGCGGTGCGCTGACTTTAGTGTGTGCTGTGCACTGATTAGTTATTAAAAGCTTTGCAAGGAGGGGCACACTCGGATGGTGAATATTTTTGTCTTTCACTGAGCGTGTGTGTGTGTGTGTGTGTGTGTGTGTGTGTGTGTGTGTGTGCGTGTGGCACAGTGTGTGAATGTGTGAGTGTGTCTGCTCTGATGAATAGCCACAGTGTCACTGAGTACAGACCTTGACAGAGCAGAACAGATGAGATGATTCAGAAGCCAAAGCATTGTCCTGGCTCTCATCACTTCAGTTGGCGGCCCAGAGCAAATATTATCGGTGGAAGTGGATGATGGAGTGAAACCATTGAGCGGGGGCCTTTGTTTCCTGTCGCAAAACAATCACAGCTGAAACAGCCTAAAGACCAGGAGGAGATTAAATGTTTTGCAAACGACACAAAGTGCTCTGAGAAAAAAAAGGGTAATAATATCTGCCTGGAGGTTTTTTTTTTTTTTTCTTTCTCCATGAATCACATTTCCTGTCGCTCGCGTATCACTGCTTTACTTTCATCCTTTTTCTCTCCTCTTCTCTTGGCCGGAGGGTTCATGGACGTTTCTGGGTCGTCTGTAATGGGAAGTGTTTAGCAGAGCAGATGTATGGAGAGCTGCTCGGGCCAGCTGCTCACAGAAAGCCTGCAACCTTTCAGCTCCCCCTCTCTCCTCTACCTCTTTTCTTACTTTATTTTCAAGAAACATTTAACAACAGAACCTGTTAAGTCCAGAGGAAATAGTTGCTGCATTATCATTTCACTTTGAAAACAGTATTCAGGGACTTTTCTCAGGAAGACACATTCAAGAGGTCCATAATTTACATAAAACATTGTATGTATGAGCTGCATACTGCATGCAGGATGTGCCCTTGTTACTGCTGTTGCCCTCTTCCTCCTCCACCTCCTCCTCCTCCTCTTCCCCAAGAGACACACCGCTCATTACATAATTTGTTGCTGTAAGCACATTTACAGTGCTCGATAAGAAATGTTACATTGTCGACTTTAGCCACCAATTTTATACCTTAAAGCTTTGCATCACAAGTCACTAGTCAGCGACAATATAATGGATTGTGTAAATCTAAGGTGTATAACTTGCACTGAAATATACAATATTGATGAGAAAGTAGCAATAATCATGAAATAGTTAATAACAACGGAGCTCGGCCACATTTTAAAGTTGGTTAGAATCTTTAAATGAGTTGTTTATTGCGACAATATAAGAAACCATATTAAAGCTGCAGTAGGCAGAATATTTTTGGCATCATTGGGCAAAAGCTCCATAATAACCTTTCAGCATATTGTAATTCAAGTGTTCTGAGAGAAAACTAGACTTCTGCACCTCCTCATGGCTCTGTTTTCATTGGCTGTGCTCCGGCTGGTGGGCGGTGCTTGGTATTTCCTCAACTGTTGTCAACATGGCTGTTACAGCTAAACAGTACACTACAAGATGTTTCTGAAAACATCTGAGGGGAGAAATAGTCATTACAGTAACAGAATATTGATTCATATTTGATCAGTGCTGCCTAGTTTGACCATTTGATTGAAGTTTGCGAGTGATTGACAGCTGCTCAGAGAGGGCAAGGCTCCAGCTCGGCTCTGATTGGTTGTTTTCCTCCGGGCTGTGAAATCTTGCAGACGCCATTAGGAGCACCGGAGGACACATGTTTTTTTTTTTCATATTACCTGTCTCATGCACTACTGTCTGGATATAGCGACCGTTTTATAAATAGCTTTTTTTAATCATGTTTGCTCCATTTCTATCCAGTACTGCTTTAACTATACAAAACAATCATAACACAGTTGGACGTTTATGTATAGTGGTTAAAAAATGTGCCAATAAATGACCAGAGGTTGTACATGGACACGTATGCTAATCATAAATTCTTGGATTACTGGACTCTTTGCCATTTTGATGTATGTGTGCAGTAAGTGTGCCACTGAATGGCGAAATGAATTACAGCTGGGTTGGAGACACGTGATTTATAGGCCATGTAACCTTGGATGAAGGCTGCATTGATCACTCAGAGGAACATCTCTCTTCTTCTTTTTTTTCTCAGCGAGGAATAAAAGTCAAACAAACCCCCTCAGGGACCACAGATAAGAGGACCAACAAATGAAGTTTAAATAAGATGACATAGCTTGTAGCAGATCACATGACCCTTCCCTCCTGTCTCACACTGTGTGTTTTTCTCTTGATCATTTAGGCCTGACGCACTTCTCACATCCTCCCCAGCCCACTGTCCAGCAACTGTGATGTTACTGAGGCTGCCTGCGGCTGTGAAATGATTTACTGTATCTCTCTCTCTCTCTCTCTCTCTCTCTCTCTTTCTGTGTCTTGCTCACTGACTCATTCATGGACTCAGAGCTTGGACCAAATGCTAATCCTGGCATTCAGATGTGAGCTGTGCTCTCTAGATGCTCCCCGGTTCAAGCGGACGTGGCCGAAGCGGCTTCAGCAGAGAGCAAAATGTTAGGGCAGCATCTGTCTTCTCTCCATATACACACACACTCATAGAGTTTCCTGTGCACATCCACACCTGCAAATGTTACAACAAAAACAAACCACACCTGTGCTCATGAATCACAGTTGCTGAATATGCATGATATTGCTGAGGAAAAAAACCCAGGGGACAAAAAATGTTTTAGCTTCTAATGGGAAGTTTTAGCGTCCAGTCAAGGAGCAGCGCGAGGGGAAGGAGATGGATGGGAGGGGGGACGAGGATCCCAGTAAGCAGCTAAATAAGCAAATTGCCCTCTGGAGGTAAACCTTGGGGGTAGTGCGGGAGATGCTGATATGATTAATTGAAGTAGGACAGCCAGGGACACAGTAGAGGTCCGGCACTGCAGAGGAAACCAGGTAGAGGACAATCCTCGGCCATATACAGGATGAAACTATATACTCAGACTACATATAGCTTCACTACTTGGTGTAGTATCTGCCTGCAGCCACTACCAGTACATTGCTTCCTCATTGAATTACAATGAAACGGATAGAGAGAGTGAGAGAGAGAGAGAGAGAGAGTGTCAATAGAGAGAGAGGACATTATGTCACGCCAAGGTAAAACCACGTACACGCACTGCGGATGGCCTCACCCACATTTGTACCGGCCGCATGTAGACCTGCAACATGAATGGTGTGAAGCTCTGTGTCGAAACCTCACCTTGCATGTGATTTTAATCTTTCTATCTCAGTGTGCCATGCATAATCACTGAGGATCCAGACAGCAGTGTGTGTGCGTGTGTGTGTGTGTGTGTGTGTGTGCGGGAGAAAGGAAATAGGAACGGGTGGTTGCTGCTCCCAGGCTGCCAGAGGAGTGTGTCCTTGGACTGCCCTCATCTCTGACGCACACACCCACCCACCCTTTCACACACACACACACATACACTCCTGCCACTGGTTCATTTACTCTCTCTCCGTATCAGACAAATACAAAACTAGGGCTTGCATGTCCACGCACGCGCTCTTAGGTACAGGAATAAATACACTTGCTGTGCTGTGTGTGTTCACGTACACACAGACACAGTGGAAAGCTCTTAGACTGAGCTCAGACATCTCATCAGGGATGCAGCAGAGCCCCTGTCTGCAGAGAGAGAGAGAGTGAGAGAGAGAGAGAGAGAGAGAGAGATCTCATCTGATGTGGGGAAGAATGATGGTGGAGGGGTTGGTGGCTGATTTACAAGGTTGAGGTGTGTGCATTAAATGTTCCACAGCGTGGCGACCAACAAAGACACACGGATGAATAAAAAGTCCACACACAGAGGTTAAGTATGCCAATGCGCTCATCTTTTTATTGCACAACAATGTATCGTCTTTTTACGAACGCTTAAACGACATTGCCACTGACTGACAGACCAGCTTATTGAGAGAGACCAGGGTGTGGCTCTGTGTTCTCGGGCCAGCAGAGGTGGTGGACAAGACAGCCTTTTTGGACGCAGGCTCAAATCAGCCCCCCGTCAGCCGCCAGCTGTGCATCTCAGTCTGAAAGGACTGGACGGCGACAAATATCGCCAGCATCCCAAGTTAAACCCCCCTGATCCTTTGAGATCGTTTTGGAAGTGCTGCGGCTCGGGCCGGGGAGCTGATTTGTCCCCGGATTGTAGACATCAACTTAGACAGAGCTGGAGTTCTGAAATACTTTTTCGTTAAGAGCAGAAGCAGAGCACAGCCTGAGATGGTTGCAGATTGACCTCCAGAGAGAGAGAAAGAGAGAGAGGACACGTGCTGTGTCAGATATCTGTGCTGTTGTCTACATGGTGCTGGTAGAGTGTGTCTGGATGCCCACACCGAGCTGCTCGTGCAGGCTGTGGAATGCTACTAAGTCTAGGGATGTGCCTTTTCTAGGAGCATTACAGTGTTTTTAGAACAAGTGGAGTCGTGACCGTGTAACGCTTTCCAGCTTGTGCTGGCGTCTCTCTCAGCCTCACATGGTGGGTTTCAAACCCCTAAAATGGCATCATATTCTCAAGTGGGACCAACATTATAGAAGGAAAGGCACAGGAACACACACACGCACACACAAACTCAAGCACACAATACACAGAGTCCTGAAGCAGAGAGAAGGCTTAGGTAAGCTAAGCAGGCTACAGTAGCTACGACACAAAGGTTTAACTGTTAGACTAAATAAAATCATTGTACAGTAGTTGGTACACAATAATGTCTAAGTTTGAAGGTCCCACTAAGAATCGCACACAGAACTCTGCTTAGATAAGAAAAATACAAGCATGCACTCTGCTGTTATCTGTCAAGTAACTCGACCAGGGAGTTGTGACTGCTGTGGCTCGTGAGCCAAAATCAGCCTTGGAGAGATCTTTTTTCTTTTTTCTTTTTTTGTAATGGCAAACCAGATCAGTGTGCAACCAGTATCAGAGTTTAAAGACCTGTGCAACAATATGGTTTGAGAAGGTTTCCAGCATGTCTAGTTTTGTTCCTGTGTTTCTATTGTGCAGGCATCTCCACAGTTTTATTTTTTTTTTTGGCTCTGCGCAGCGAGCAGGTCATCTAAGCTAACGTCTAGACTGCCGATATCCACCAGAAGCCTGTCAGAGCTCACCCTCTCACTGTAGAAAATGTTTCTTATACAGGAGGTCGTGGTAAAACACAAACAATGTGCCCCACATCTCTGTGTATACCATATGTACAGAACATGAAAGTACAGAGTACAGCGCGCATGGTGTTGGAAGGCTCAAACCAACAAAAATGTGCAATTTTGTGTTTCCCCAAATCAGGGAAAATTATATATACTGACATTGTCATTTTAATTCAGCAATACTAGTCATCTAACGTTTTTTTTTTGTTGTTTTTTTTTTACATATATTGCAAGTTGAAAATAAAAACACATATTTGCATTTTTACAGGCACATACATACCACAAAAATAGACTATGTGGAAACTAGATATACTAGGCACAAGGTATATACAGTCCGTGTGCATGGGGCACATTGCAAAAAACAATAACCAAACAAAACATAAATCAAAAGACACTTTTACAAACAAAAAAAGAATACCCTGATTTGCTAACATATCAACACCAAGGCATTCAGTACCCTTAATATCTGGTACAGCGAGAATGAGAGGTTTGAAACTTAGATACTCTCAATACTTGTCAGTCAGTGTCAAACATGTATGAGGGATTTCAGTCCCACTTCACAGCAAGGTCCAGGAGAGGAACCGTTAAACAATCGCACTTTGAACCCCCCGTCATCAGGCAAATACAGCGCCATATCACACACACACGACTCGACGGCGACGACGGCGGCAGCAGCGGCGGCCGGAAGCCAACTGAATGAACACACTTGTGACACAAGACAGACAGCTGACAGAAGAAGTATGTGCTTGGCCGGGGCTGTATCGGCCTCATGGCTGAGGGTTGAAACAGAGTGATCAAAGTGTCTGGTATGCCATCCTTTGAGTGGGAGTGGATTACACACTACAGCATCCTACTGGATGGATGCAATGAAGCAGAGACGGTGCCTGATATTGCCTGAAACATTAGCTCTTTAACTCTCCCTCCATCTTGCTTTTACTGACTGTGGACTCATTCAAATAATATCAGCACAGTCCTGATAGCAGCTTAATAGGGCAAACTCTGGTATTAGCACAAAGGAGTATAGGGAGGAGGACCAATTGATTGCACTGGAACAGTATTGAAGCACACAACAGCTATTGACTCAAATGGACTCGATTCATTCACAATCGTGTTGGCATTTTGGCATGTACCTTTCCCATAGGAAAAAAAAAGCAATACAAAGTTTCCGTGTTGCAGCACTGTGACCCAGGTATGACAATGAACGAGGTTTAGAGCATGATCGAACGGAAAGGGGAAATGTGGCTGCTCTACATTACAGTGACAATGAGCCAGGGGTTTAGATAATAAAGCCCTTGGATAAAAACAATCACTTACACCTTGTTTCAAGATTTAAACAGCTCTCAAGTGATCAAAACAAAACGGCAGCGAGTTTTGTTAATAACAATCTGAGGGTTACGACTCCACTTGATAGATCCTCGCTTTTCTGGGCCAATCAAAATTCAAGGGGAATCTTTCAGCGCGGTTAAATCAACACGTTGATTATGGGAGGATGGAGAAGTCTACATAAATCAATGGACAGCCTAGCTGCGGCGATCAATACATCTCTCTGAAAAGGTAGCAAACCTGAGTGAAATGTCCATCGCATCGACTTTACAGTTTGGCTCCTGATCGATGCTCGGAGCTGAAAAAGTTAGGACGCGGATGTTTGTTTAACACATTGAATCAGCTGCCTGTTTTCTTTCCCAATTGGATTCACTTGTCGTCCTTTACAGTTTAACCAGATAACGGGTCGGGGAGAAGTACCGCACCCGTTTTTTTTAAGAGAATAGAGCATCGACTTTTCATTTTGATTACAAGGTCGAAGTGCAACACACAAGGTGCTTAAACTGAATGTCCTCAGTGCTCGCTTTGGACCGAGGAGTTCAAAGTGGTCACGACTCACTCTCGTTCACGCCGGCCTCAATAAATGAACTAAAAAGACGGATCCTCTTGTGATAGATCTGGGAATAGGGTGCAGGGGGAGGGGGAGGGGGTAACATACAGGTTAAATACATCAACGTCCTACCCAGAGAAGCATCATCAAACCTAAAAAGATCACACAGACAGACACTCAGCAACACATACGGCAATGCCCACAACCCCCTTGCATCATAAAAGCCTCTTTAAACCTCCGTCCCTTGATATTTACATGGCAGTTTATATCTGATTAGCTGTCTTCCTTCTCGTATGGCATACATTCAGCAAGAGAAGGCTTTTAGCTTCAACAGGATCAGGATATTTAAAACAAAGCCTCAACCCCGATCCCCAAATTTGAACAATAGGTTTGTTTGTCGAAATGTCGAGACATTCGTGGGAGTTTTTGGGGCACGTAGAGACTTCGATATGGAGCAAAGAGTTTTTACAAGTGAGGCATTTGTGCCCCATATTGCCCGTTCACCTTACAATTTAATACCTTCAAATGGGCTTTAAAGTGACGTTTTTGAGGATCTGACTTGCTGAACTGAAAGCGTAGATTCATCCTGTGACTCTAAACCAGTTTGTCCCGTCTTTTTGTACGAAAAATGACACTCTCATTCCCACCCGACATTTTTGGTTAAGGTAACAACATGGTCACTGGATTACAATACTTCAAGTGAAGCCACAATAGCTGCTGGATTCTTTAAGATTTCACATTAAAAAGAAAACGAAAGGAAAACTTTCCTGTACAGCATATGTATAGATATTTATATTCATATATATTTATATATATAGGCGGGGTAGAGTATTGCAGAATTATATTGCATGTGTTAATCAATAAACCTAGACAAAAACAAGCAAGTATACAGTATGGGTTGTTCACAAATGTTTCCTTGTCGATAAAGCTCAGATTATTTAACCACCTTTGCCTTCAGGGTTACAATCAGTGTGCCGACCATATCTGCTGACCGCCTCCCCAGATGTTTCGTGAAAACAGGTCAGTGCCGCCGTCAGCATGTCGAACCAACCGCGCTTGACAAAGCAAGTGTAGAGCGTGTGTGAGTCCATTCTCTGAAAATAGAACCGAAACGTACCGACAAACTCACGCGCACAAACTTACACCCACAGATATACATACACACGAACCAAATATATGGCTTCTAACGTTGAATCAAGGCAGTTAAATAAATGGCATTTTCTTCTATGTTTCTTTTTTAGTTGATACAGACACAACCAGACTTTGTGTTCGAGCTCAACTTTGGTTTGGGTAGATACAATGAATATAATATCCCTCCGTACTTTTTTCACCAACTATGTACACATCGATGTAAGATCGACCAGCGGTCTAAAACACTATTTTCACTACTATTTTTAAACAATATGAAGAGCAATGTGTTCTTTTGCTACGACAGCTTATACGGAAAAAATTACACTCAAAACACTTTTTGAACGCTTAAAATGTCATTGTCATTTGACCTCAAGTCCCTGATTTTCATTTTTAAGTCCAGCTCCTGCTAGATTGCATTGCATGGATTCTACACAGTATGCAATAGTTACATGAATCATACGTTTCTTCATATCTTTACAGTAAAGACAGCGATATACAGTAGGTGTTTGGAAGCAGAGTGTAAGGGGTGATACTAAGACTAAAGGTGCTGGCGCAGTAGACTAGACCAGTTCAACCTTAAGTTATACTAGTTTAATTGTATAGACTCCTCCTAGCCAAAGTTTCTCAAGACTTTGAGTTGCTCTTTTTCCTTCCGCTGACACCAGCGCACAGTGCATCCTGGTCGAATGACTGGTGGCGCTGGCGGTAGCTGATTGGTCATTTAGCAGGCTGACAGATCAGCTGGACTGACCTAAAACAAACTCCTACAAAAAAGGCCTCGTTCCTGAACTCTACCAGGGTCACAAGTTGGAAGACAGCCGGGATCTGGCAGAGTCTAGCTCTGGAAGGCTGACAATTGAATCTTTCTTGGGAACTCCAGAGTCTGGAGGTCCTGATCCAGCAGCTGCTGCTACTGCCCCCATTCCAGCAGGTCCACCGGGAGGGGGTGTGGAGGCAAAGGCCACCCTTTGTTGAGCTCCTGCCGATCTCCCCACCCCTGAGGGCCCTGGCAGGTTGGGGTGAGAGGGCTGAGGGGGACCGATGGAGTTGTTGGAGGTGCGGGTGGATTGTGGGGGGCTGGGCGCTGAGGAGGCAGCTTGTTGTGTTCCCTCCTGGGGGAGCGAAAGCTGGGAGGCAGACATGACCCGGGTGTCATGGCTCAAGCTACCTGTATGAAGGGAGTGGGTGCTCTTGTGTGAGGCAGGCCTCTGCTGGGTCTGTGTGGGGCTGGGTGCATGGTGCTGTACTAGGGACAACTGAGAACCAGAGGGTCCCGCGCTCGCCATGTACTGGAAAGTCCGTCCTGAAGCTGCGAGCGGGCTTTGGACGGGCGGGCTGGAGATTGCAGATCCAAACGCCCCTCCGAGCGTCTGAGGGGGTTGAGACTGAAGAGGAGACATGGAGACCGGGCTGGCCAGGTTCTGCATCACCTGGAACCTTCGCACCATGCGAGGAGACTGCAGAGTCCCTGGACCCACCAGGGGACTCGCCATTTGAGGACAAAAGCTCATAGCCACAGCCTGCTGGAGAGTGGCGATAGCAGAGCCCGACTGCGCCTGGCCAGGGGGGGCAAAGATACCGCCGATGGAAGGGGTCATCGACATGGCCCGCGGCCGCTGCAGGTCCACCAGCTTCACCATCTCACGGTCGTACTTGACAATCTCCTGGATCATCTCATTCTCCTGGTTGTTGAAGACGCCAGAGTTGAGATCATGCTGGACCTTGTGCATCAGGATGGAGTTCTTTTTACCTGCAGAAATAAAGAAATGGATTGATTATTAAGGACGGGGCAGAGAGGACAAAAAGATGAACAAAATGGAAACGGAAACAAGAGGATTTGGAAAGGGAGAACAATATGAGTTAGATATAGCATGTGATGTCCTTCACACCAGGTACATCCTCTAGCAGAACGAGCCCTGAGGAAAATGGATGTGTCACCCTGTACTCTCATCTACTGTTACAGTGTCCCGTGTCATTTTGAGGGAACAGCACGGCTCATTTTACTGCCTATTTCAACATTAATATTCTGGACACATTTCCTAAGCACAATATTATTTTGATCTCTGTATATGGGTTCATTTCAGAGGTTTTTATATTTAAAAAAGAGCTGTATGAAGAGACTTACAATAATGCAATACAGATGTTACATGCTTTTGTACCACTACTCACACGTCTGACTGCGTCTCCTGACGTCTAAAACTATCAGTAGCTGAAACTTTAGGTCATGCGGACAAATTATGTATGTCGTTCCTAGAACCGTCTTTGGTGAAAGTGCTTTTAAAGTTTTTGCACTCTCATCTTGGTGTGAGAGTCACTCACACCAAGTCACTTTAAACTAGAGTATTTTAGAAGCATGCACGATTTTAAAAACAGGATTATGGATTATTTGAACACTGAATGCATATGTCTAGTTACTGAACAACACTGCTAGTTCATTGGTTGATGTCTGTTACTTGTTTCTGTTATGATCGATTCAATTCAGTCCAAAGGGGCTTATGGGCATGGGAAACATACGTTTACATTAGCAAAGCAACAGTGAACTAAAAATAAAAATCTTGTCCTCTCTAGGTTCTATGGTGAAGCAGAGGTTGTGTTACTCAGGCTAAGCGAAAGACAATAGATGGATGTTACTCTGTACACACATCTATTGCACGTCTGTCCGTCCAAGGAATCCATTGGTACCATGTCATACTAGCTTGTCGGGAGGGAGGCTAAATAACGCTCCAAACTTACGCTAAATTTTGGAGAGGAAAAACTTGCATGACCATTTTCTATGGGTACCGACGAGTCTCCCCATTACAGACATGCCCACTTTATGATAATCACATGCAGTTTGGGGCAAGTCATAGTCAAGTCAGCACACTGACACACTGACAGCTGTTGTTGACTGTTGGGCTTGAGCTTCAGCTTATTTTTTTATGCTAAATGCAGTACCTGTGAGGGTTTCTGGACAATATTTGTCATTGATTTGTATAAATGTATACAGACGTTTACATAAAGCAAACATATTTGCCTACTCCCATGTTGATAAGAGTGTTAAATACCTGATAAATCTCCCTTTAAGGTACATTTTGAACAGATAAAAAATGTTATGATTATTTTGCGATTAACTAGTGACCATCATGCGATTAAGCACGATACATTTCTTAATCGATTGACAGCCCTAGTTAAATGCAAAATAAAAATGCACCCATATGTCAGCCTCTAATCACATGTATGCGTGCACTTTTTACCTATGCGGTCTAGACGGTCAATGGCAACAGTCTCGAAGGCGCGTCTCATCATGGGATATTCTTCCAGCACCTCATTGAAGTTGTCAACAGACAGAGAGTAGAGTCGACAGTACGTCTCCGCTCGCACACTGGCTGTTCGCCGACCCCTCGTTAATAAACAGATCTCTGTGATGAGGAAGGATAAAGTGCATCAGCTTTAAAAAAAAGAAGCTAAAAATATCACCAGCAGAAAAAATATGTGTGACTGTGTCCTACCTCCAAAATAAGAGCCATCAGAGAGTTTCATTGCCAGAGTGCCTTTAGTGATGACGCTGCAGACTCCGTGCTGAATGAAGTACATTTTCTTCCCAATGGTGCCTTCCCTTATGATGTAGTCATGCGGCTGGAACACCTCAAAACGCAGCTTGGTCAACATGGCCGTCACGAAGTTCGGCTCTGCGTTGGCAAACAGAGGCATGGATGCCACCAGCTTGCGACAGTTGAAGTTTACAATTTCCTGAGAAAAGACACGTTGTTTGGTGATAAATATAACTGAAGCACCACACTGCAGTCAAGTGTCTCCTTAGTAGAGTATAAAAGTTAATCTTGTGAATATATGTGATAATAAACTAGAAAATAAAGGCTAAAAACAAGTGTTTTTTTTTGTATTTTCCAGATTTCAAGAACACAAGAAAGGGACTTTCTTAAAGGGACTGTATGTTACTTTTTACATGTGTAAATCGTTTTTTATTGGCAGTGTGTGAACAGGTTGTGACCTAACCTAAAAGAATGAGACCTTTTGCGACTTTCTGGGTATCCTCTATCAGCATGTAGACTGCTTTTAATGTGAAGAACCCGGACATGTTTTTCCGGGAAAATCCAAGAGATGTGATGTCATGCGCGTTTGCGAGTGCCTTAGCTGTAGCTAACGTTTGGTTAGAAATGGAGTCCGCTAACGCCAACAAACGACTGGCCTCCACCACAACTCAGACTCCAACACAAACTCCACGGAAGCACAAAAAACCACAGTAATATCTAGTGAAGCCCGTATCGCAAAACAGGAATGTGACCGAGGTCGGGCAAAAACTAGTGTTGTGGGAGTGTGTGTGCACGTGGGAAGTGAGGGGTGAAGCAAGAGAGAGAGAGCGGCGGCGAAACAATCCAGGAGCAGAGCAGAAGACTGTTAGTTTAGCTTTGAGAATATCAAGGAAATGTACAGTAGAAATTGCAGTTTGTGCAGAAATGTGTCTTGTTTCCCTGCTGCAGAGTGACGTGACGTGGCTCCGGAGCAAGTAACGTTAACGACTCCGGCCCTGGAGATCAAAATTACAGTGTCTCCCCTTCGCCTTCTGACCACGGTCAGGAGGCTAAAGCAGGAAAAGTTATCGGACAGGCCTTCGATTCATGGAAGGATCTTTGTTTGGTAAGCTAACATGTGAAATAATACAGTGATGTTGTGGTTTTAGCTGCAAATGTGCCTAATGATAATCAACATGATGCCTGTCAATCACGTTCAGTCTCGTGTGTGTCGTTGACTTAGCGGCCACAGGTGTCACTGTTAACAAGCAATTTCTGATTCTTACATAGAGTCCCTTTAAGTATCTCAAACAATAAAATGATCTTACAGTAAGTCTTCATATGTGGAAAGTCTTTCTGTGCGTTTATGTCTCACCTCTCTGAGGGGCTCGCTGAGTTCTCCCAGAATGCTCTCCTCGTCAAACATCTTGCCCTGGTATCTGTGCTCGTAGTAGTCGTGGATCTTCTGTCGGAAGTCGGACGGCAGCTTATGGAAGGACATGTACTGCTCCACTTGTTTGTACTGAGAGGACAGATATAATGTTGTGTTAATGCAGTGCACACAATAATACGTCTGACAACATCTTGTATACTTTTCTCACTGTAACAATGTTTAATTGTATTGTATTGTCTGTTGAAGGGAAACTCTAGTGTTTTTCTTATTGTCAGAAAAATGAATGAAGAGGATCCCGAACCAACAATGCATTGATCCCACCAACAAGTCCTGTCTGTGTAGTCAAAGCCTGACTCGTCTGTGCCAACAAGCTCCATTGTTGTCCAAAAAAAATATTAAAAACGCATCAATGAGCCACACTGTTGCTCTTGGTGACATGTTGCCTTATTGTGATGAAAATGGGCACTGTGGTTTATTTCAACTTAATCCCACAAACACCATCCTGCTGCTGCTAATATCCCACCACAGAACCTCATATGTATTCCTCCACAGTTGAAAATATCCCCAATAATGCATCATTTACTCCTGTTTGAGTAACATTTGCTAAAAACGACAGAGCCCTGCAGTTTTAGGTAATTATTTAGCCTTTTTAAATTAAATTATATATTAGCTATAAGTGCTATTAGGGATGTAAAGATACATCGATCTGGATCTATATATCGATTCAATAATCAATGACCCAAAAAACATCGATATATGTCATCATCTGTATCACCATTTCCGTCGAAGCGCACCTTCTTCCTAAAAAACTCAATAATAAAATTGTCAAATCATATTTTAGCTGCTTTTTGTGAGTAGTGATTGTGTTAAATGGGCATATAATATCGTCTCATATTAATCACAGAATCAAATCGAAACTATATCGTGGCAGACTTTGTGATATCAGCAAATATCGTATCATTATATAATATATATAGTATCGCCTAAGAGCTGTAGACAGGGTAAAGAAGTAAAAGAAAGTATTGAGAAACAGACACATTGTTGATTTTGTCCCTTTCATGGAATTTGACAATAACAAATATACAGACTATTGGCAGCCTTTTAAAGAGCTATGAATAAAAGACAAAGTCACCCACCAACCTTGAAAGATATGTGTAAAGTTATGATTCAATTGGTTGCACATGTTTTACACACTTCTGTTTATATACAGCAGAACTTTCACACACAGATAGTAGTACACAGTATCTTTAGATAAATGTTTGTATGAAGCCACCTCATATATTCTTTGATATGGACATTTACTAAGCCGTTACATGTGTTTGTTTTTTTCAACTCAGTTGGCAGCCTAATGCAACAACCCAGCAGTAAATCTTCATGAAGGTTATAATGTTCAGTTTATATTGAAACAGTTTTAGAGAGGTGCCTGATTCAAATTTATGGCCTTGTTGGAGGCTGTAGTTCATGGTGCTGTTAAATTGTATTTTATCCTCACAGGTTTTTCTAAAATTTCATCTTTACAGTATAAACACCTCTCATTTTTTGACACAATACAAATCAACAGCCACCAAAAGGGATGCAGCTTAGAATGAAAATAAACAAGGTGTCTTTCGGGGGATGACGCAACAGCGCTTTATCCGTATATTTCTCCCAGTGAGTCAACAAATACAACACAAAACGGTGCGAGCACATGCCCTTCAGCTGTCCACTGAAATGAACACACTCGCCCTTTTAATCAATGCTACCTAGAAGTTAATCAATGCCAGATCAATAGAAAGTGAAGGGTCCAACACGGCAGCAGCACAAACAATCAGCTCCTATTGTTGAGATATGCTAATCACAATCCATCCAAAGTGACCACTGAGAAACCAAAAACTACGCGGCCGCCGGCTTGCGGACAGCCAGGAGGAGAGTGATGCTGATGGATGTGGCGGTGAACAGGACAGACAGTAAACTGTGGAGAGAGAAAAGATTTCTCCTCGTACTTTGCTGTCAGACTGTGTGCACAAGCTCAAATGGAAAGCCTTATAAGATGCACGGCTCCACCCTGCACCTATAAAGCTGTCCAAAAGACAATTTTGGGAGGCAGTGAGTGACAGCTCAGCGGGCAGGAACGTGCTGCGTAAAACTCACAACTTTCAAGGCTGAAGTCATCGTCCAAACCGCCTGTCTATCCAATCGATGCTAAAACTGTGCAGCGGATGAACGCCACAAAAGTGACATTTCCTGACAATGTTTTCAGCCGGTTTGCTTCAGAGTAGCGAGACCGCTCCACAACTGGTCCCATTTTCACTTCGGGTGATGTAGCATCCTGTCGGAGGCCCCGAGCCAAAACAACGAGGTCCACCTGCTCACACGCTAAAAGCTCTGGATCCTCAACAGCATCAGATAAACGCCTAAATTGTTTGTACCCTGAGACAGACAGACTGGCTCCAAAAGAGAGACACATTTGGCAAACAAAAGATCTCTAGTTGTACATAACTGGATACTTGTGTACACACGGAGAATCCTGCAGCACAGGGCAATGAAATCCTCACTTTCTTGACAGCAATACACTAACTCACAGCTACAAAGCATCCCGCTATAATGTGAATCTACCTGAGACTAAACAGACCTGACCCTGTGCGTACCATTTCATATAACTAGGGCCACATTAGCAACTAAATTATCTCAACCTCAGAATTGACACACAGTGTTTACAATGCAGTATTACATTTTGTTGAATTGTTTGACTTGATATAAAACTACACCACTGGGTAAAGAGCTTTGACTTGAGTGTGATTACATTCACATTAGATGAACTGCAGAGGAATTACAGCGTTATTTATGTACAGTCATTCCTTTTTAGGAGAGAGAAAGTTAACACAGACTTGAAGAAGGTCTTCATGTTTCATATTTGCTGTCAGTGGCTGGCTGGACTCTATGACCCGAAGACATCAGCAGACTCTTGGCATCCTCTGCGGTGATGCTCTGCCAGGTTTGTACTCTCCAGTTCTCGCTTATTTTAGGCACTTTTAAAGTTCAGTCTGGTTTTCAGCAACAGAAACACGTACTCTGGGTTGAGGTACAGTATGTTTGATAATATTATCCTGGTGCATTGTCCTAAAATTGGGGGAATATAAAAGGCTTCAAGGCCAACATGGCTCAATCCTTACACCGTCAACTCGTTAGACCCGTGTGATGAATTTGGACAAACATTTTCAAAGATTTAATCTTTCAGTTGAGTTTAGTCGTTGAGTGTGAGATACTTTTGTGCTTTTAAGGTAAGAAGACACCATATTTTAAGGGTTATTTTAAGGCTTACCTTTCATGTCCCCCTCTGGATGATCAACAAGTTCTCATCCCAACTCGTCATATACTGACACTTTGTCAGACAACTAGGCGTCACTTTTCGGTCGCAGTAAACAGATGCTTAATGTTGTGATTTAAACAAAAAACAGTTCTTAAGATTTAGGCAATAAAACCACTTAGTTAGGTTTAGGAAAAAACAACGTGGTTGGACTTAAAATTACTATGTTTGTGCCGTGAAAATGTGACTTGACGATGTGAACACAATAAACAAACGAAAAGCTGATTGAGAAACGCACAGGACACAAACAGCGGTCTCCTGGATGAAAGCCTTGTGTTTGTTGGACCCATCTACCTCACGTCCCGCCCACCCGGTGTGTCTCTTTTGCTTTTTATAATACGTCACCACAGCATTTTCCCTGAGTGGTTACCATTGCCGTGGATGGGTTTATATTGTAGTTAATGGAAAGCTCGGTCCGTCTCATACAGGCGCTAAAGGGTGTGTTGTGTGGCGGTATCGAACGCCGACGGCTTTGACAAAGCAGCGGTTTTTGACGCCCTGGTAATGAGAACGGGCTGTATATATAATAACTCAGTATCCTGACTTACCTCCTGACTTTTCATATTTCCACTACTTTGGTTTGTGACCAAATACCTGCAAAAGTAGTGACATCCAACCAGCCTCGGCTGTACTTCCTCCTTTTGCGCTAATTACTAAATGTTAGCCTGCTAACGTGCCTAAGGATAGCCTCACAGAGCTGCGAGCATGGCTGTAGGTGTGTGTGACTGCTTCCACTGAAAAGCCAAGAGTCTCTAATCCACAAAAAGTTTTCATAATACTAGCAGTCTGTAAAAACGCATCTCACATGAAGAACAGTAGGTGGTAAAATCTTAAAGACTCAGTGTCTCTATTCTATTTCAAATCCAATGTGCTAAATTCCAGAGCCAAAACAGTGAAAACAAATACTCCCTGACCTGTATGTAGGTGTTAGAAAGCGTTCATGTCTGCCGTTCCACAGGCTCAATCTACATGCAATCAGTGCTCCTATAACTGGGAGGAGAGGAGGAAGAACATCTCTGTTCGTCCTGCTACCAGCCAGACCTGTTCCCCCGTCTTCATCCAGTGCGTCTCAAGTGAGTTATTCTTTAAGTTTTATCACTTTGATAATGCCATGTCTTTCTCTGTTCACTTTATGAATACAATTCTCATGTTTAACTGGAATATTGTTTGTGTTCAAATACTATCTGGCTTTCAGTTGACAACTATGATTACAGTGAGTAAATGTATATGCAATGCTCTTAATGTCATGCATCTGTTTGTGTATCTAATGCAGATGCACCATTTGATGAGGTTAAAAGGGAAGTTCATCTAAAATAAAGTCCTTTTTTGGTGGAACTTCCTGTCTCTCTGTCCCTGATTCTGGTTACCGATACTTGAGTGTCCCTAAACTCGCCAATTTGGTCACATAAACAGTAGGTTTAATGCTAAAACGTACTATTTCTGCAGAGCGGATGTTGATATACAATGACCCCACATGGCAAGAAAAGCATTGTCACTCAGCCCAGAAAAAGCAACGCGTGTTTCTGACTGATACCGTCGTCACCCACGCTGCTTCCCTCTGCCATATAACATAAACATAAATAAACCAAACATGCAACATTTGAATTATTCAGCATCTATGTAAGGAAAAATCTCGCAGCTGCTAAGCTCCTCTGATGGAGTTACACAACACAATGTCTCACCTGCATGAGTGACTCTGCTTCCTGACATCTGCAGATGGAGAGTGGCCTGAAGAAATGACCCCGTGTCACAACTCTTTACCCGGCGCGTCAAAGCTAACGCTGCAGCTGGTGAGCCTTTCATAGAATAGAAGTGCTGATTGTGAACAAAGTGTAGGTGTGAGGCGGCGAGGGGGAAAACCTCGCACTCGCCTGCAGAGATGCCATGCAGCGACCACGCAGCTGTGGTTTAGATTGTGGCTCGGCTAAAGTGTGAATGAATGATGCAGCAAAAGCCTAAATGGTGGCATTTGATGACTTGACTTTGAGAGCCATGTCACAGTGCGGCGTATCGATCGTCACCAGGCCAAACCTGAAATCTCTCCAGTGTCACAGAGGAGAGGGAGCGAGCCGGTGCGTCACAACGCCCGTGGGGGAACTGACAAACCCCCAAATGAGAGTGAAAACGACATCCATTTTCTGTGTCGCTTTGATGACAGTGTACTCGGCAGCAAAACGCTCCACTGACATTTCGTCTTCTAAACTGCTGCTCTTGTGAACTCTTTGCATTTTGTGATTTTGTGAAATTTATGGAGAGTTGTGTCTTTGACTTTAATTATATGCTTCAACTTTTAAGCCCATTAACTGCTAACCTAATATACTGTAGCTATCAGCTGTTTATCATTCCCCCTCTCCTTCCCCTTCTTCTCCTTTCCTTTACCTTCCTCTCCTCTCTTTTCCTCCTGCTCATTCATCCCACAACCTCTCTCCATTGGAAATTCTAATTTGGGTCCATCCCAAATGGCCATGCTGGATGTATAATTCATTCACTTAATTCCCTGTTAAATCGCCTCATTATATTATGCAGCGCATTCACCAAAGAGAAGAGAAATCAGATAGTGGTAAGTCAGAGCTCGTCTTGTCTTTCTTCAATTCAGAGATGTGTACACAGGGAGGAACAACACACTGTGGGGTCTCACACAGTACAAAGTCTCATTAAATGAAACGAGGCTTCTAAGGAAACACTGATATTCCTACAACTCAGTCAAAGGGAGTGACGACCAAAGGAGACTGATAAGGGGTTTGTTCATCAGACGCGCTTTCTACTACTAGAGTAGTGAATATCATCTGGCACGACTAAAGGGACGCTGTCTTTTTTTGTTGTAGACGATGGCGTAGGGATTTCTTTGGCCACTATCTTTGCAAAGTCTGCCCGGTTCTGGATAATTGGAGCGATCAGTGACAAGCAGTCTGGCTAAGAGAAGACAGATCACTGTTGTTGATGGCGGCAGCGGCACGAAGAGGGTGCGGAGGAGGAGGAGGAGGAGGAGGGGGAGAAGGTAGAAAACAATCTTGGATCCTGTGTTGCGCCACATCATGGCAGAAAGCTCAGACTTATGTCTGCGCTCTGTCTTGCTGAGTGAGATTAGTCTCTATAACTACAAGAGAGGAGAGCTGAATCAATATGAAACCCCATGTGAGGCCATTAAGAGCTGATTATTGATGCAAAAGGTGTAGAGTTATATGACTAGTCTACTGTCTGCTACGTGTTTATCTATTTATGTCACATGGTGCCTTCAAATGAAACTTGTGAGCTCGTGTTTACAACATGGGAAGTCGTGTACACAATATGCTTGGCGTTCAAGTGGTTAAGACGTGAGAACAACTCTGTGAAGCAAACGGCAATATTAACGTTACTGTTGGTGTCTAGAAGCCACAGGGGCTAACAATTTAGCAAGTGGATAGCATAATGTAGTAAATGCAAAGGCATAATGACAGAGGAAAAACATTAGGCCGTTGGGAATATCCACATTTTCCTCAGACCTATTGTAAAATTACGAAAAAAAACAATATACGACTAAAATTACAATATATTAACTTATGCATCGAAAAATGAGCTTCGATGGCCTCCGCCATTTCTGATACAAACAAGTCACAATTCGTCAACTTGGAGCTTTCAGAAACTTTCCACTTACGAGTTTGTGAATACCACACGAGGGGGGCGTTCATATGGACACTGCTCGTGAACACGGTAAACACGACCTCATTTGAAGGCATCGACAGTATGAAAAGCTCAGGTATAATTAATACATTTAATTAGGCTGCTTCAGTTTCAGGGTCCTGGTTTTGTGCATGCTGGCTCGTTAATGTTATTAGTAACACCTGTGCTTTTCCTGCTACGACGAAGTTAATCAACAATGTGAAATCTTCCTAACAGATTTTGTTCACACTTCATCAAAACCACAAGTGGTGTCACATTTTCTAAAGCATCATCATGTTAATCAAACAAGATATCTGTCAAATGCACAGACTATATATAAAAAGTAAACGTAATCGCCGTAACGTCACCCAATGGTTTGTGTACTGCCATTTTAAAGCCTCGAGGCCATTGCCATCTTGTTTTTTTTGCCACAAGAAGTGACACTAACGGGTGGAGCTAAGTGCAACCGAATGCTGAATAAGATATTTGTAGGCGACCAAAATGTTCTAATTATCTTTCATGAAATGAAAACACACTGCGAAAGGGTTAAAGTTATAAGACGAAAACATGGACAACTCCCAGACCGAACAACGCCGTGGTAGCGACCTGTCAATCCCAAGGTAGCCCTGCCCTAAAGCATCCCCTGCTTTATGGTCTGTTTGACTCTAAATGGGACCATAATTTACTAAATGAACATCATGCTGTATTGAAAAAGACTTGAAACTAGCGATTGAGACCATAAACTCATGTTTACAATGTTTACTGAGGTAATAAATCAAGTTAGAGGTAGCGTCATTTTCTCATAGACTTCTATACAGAAACTTCTTTTTGCAACCAGAGGAGTCGCCCCCTGTCGTCCACAAAGTTGTAAACTATACAGCGTTTTATCATTAACCTCAGTCACTGCAGCCAGGCAGCATCCTTCCTTCTCTACTGCGTGCATTATTTTGCCATGCAGTTATAAAACAGGATATAACAATATATAACAATATTTCCTAAATGAGAGGCCACACCCCTTCTTTCATTGGAGAACCCCGTGATTCAATCAGATTGAACTGGAAGTGAATGTGTCTCGCCCGTCCCACATATAAAATGAATGGGGAGCAAAATCTGACTGCACAATTACGGGTGGAAGAGGATGAACCTGTAATTCTTATTGGTTCATGAAGTTTGGTCTAATAAATCAGAATAAGTTCAAACACCTGTGTGGGTGTGCAGGGCCTTTAAAGCCTCTGCACACCCACACAGGTGTTCTCAGTTAATCTGGTTGATCAGACCTCTTCTCAGGACTGTGTGGGCGTGTATAGACTAATTGATTGGTATCTTCCTCAGTCTGCTCTCAGCTTTGTTGAACCCGTAACGGCGGAACAAATTGCACCTTTATCATTCTTATTGGTAGATGAAGATTTGTGACCAAATAAATTGCCATCAGAGCTCCGGCCCACCTTCAACCTGAGCAGAGGTCTAATCAGACAGAATAACTGAAACCACCTGTGTGGGTGTTCAGAGGCTTTAAAGGCCCTGCACACCCACACAGGTGTTTGAACTTATTCTGATTTATTAGACCAAACTTCATGAACCAATAAGAATTACCGGTTCATCCTCTTCCACCCAAACAGATACAACAAAACTAATGGTGCCTTCAAATGGGGTCGTGTTTACCGTGTTCACGAGAAGAGTCCATATGAACGCCCCCCTCTTTATTCACAACCTCGTAAGTGGAAAGTTAACGAGTTGTGACGTGTTTGTTGACGTTGTCGGAAATGGTGGAGCCCATGGAAGTTCATTTTTCGGTGCATAATAAGTTAATATAATGTCATTTTTGTCGTATATTTTCTTTGTAATTTTATAATATGTCTGAGGGAAATGTTGATATTCCCAATGGCCTCATCTTTTCCCTTTGTCATTATGCCTTTGCATTTACTGCATTATGTTACCCACTTGCTAGCTTGCTAAATTGTCAACCTCTGTGGCCTCTAGACACTGACAGTAACATTAATATTGGCGTTGCTTAGCAGCAGTTTTCATAACCACTTGAAGCATCGTGTACACGACTTCCCATGTTGTAAACACGAGTTCACGAGTTTCATTTGAAGGCACCATAATACAAAGGTCAGAGAGATTTCAGTTAAGCACAGTGCCCACACAGTTCTCATGCCCATTCACGTCATACTGTTACACCATAACTGCAAGCAGTCTTCTGGAGTCTGAAAATCCACCAACGTCAGCCTCCGAGTTGGAGATATTTCCTGAAGTGACAATATCTCCCACTTGGTGAAAAGAGCTACAGAAGTGTCATGTGACTGCAAGCAAAACAGCTGCCTGCAAAACCACCATCCCCAGGTGTTGCATCTCAATAAAATTCAATATAAACACTAAAACTAAGAAAAATGTTTCTTAATAAAAAGGATTTTTATTTCACAATCAGAGTGCCTCGGATGTTTTCCAGACTGCTAATCTATACCAAGGACTTCCTTTCAAAGTAAGCTGGACAGTCACTGTTTTTTTATTGTTATAAATACTAATACATTGGATTCAGCTGATTTAAGAGGAGCTATTCATCTGGATCATTAATTAAGTAGCGGTGTCTTAGTTTTGAGCACTCAGGTCTGAATAACGGGAGGTTATCAAGTTCTTCTTATTATGCCGGCAGTGCCTGAATGCAGCATGAGACAAAGCCTAATCAGGCAAAATAAGTGAAAACACCTGTGTGTGTGTGTGTGTCTGCACCACGGAGTGTGAAGGGCCTTTAATGCTGCATTTTCTAGTGACCTCACACCGGATTACATAAAACAGGGTAATGTCAGAATCACAAAGTCAAAATCACAGAATATAATGCACCAAAAAAAGAAGCGTTTCTTTCTACTGGCCAAACATGCGGGTTTGAAAGGTCAGATATCAACAAACATTAATTCTGACATGCAAATTCAGAAGAGATGCGATCACCAGACACACATCATTTGCATTGTTTTCAAAGCTGCATTAAAGGTGGCACAAGTGAGACTGCTTCTATCTGTTGTAGGTCTATGTGCCCCCTCTGCTGTGTGTCAGAGTACACTATGTATAAATAACTCATGGGTCTCTGCACCAAAGCCACCAAGCCAGATTCTGCCTAAATTTAACCAGCATGCATTGTGAGTGTGACATTACTGCCGGGCTGAAATGGAAACCTCCACACAATGCTAGCTGGAGCCTCACTGGGGCTGTAACAGACTGCCAGCAGACTTGTTTTGCTAACACTCTCCAAATGACACAAATGTCACTCACAGTCCTATCCGGAGGCGTGGCGAATTCACCCGGCAGCATCGGCATCATTCTCACTGGCATGGCTGGCACTTTTCTGCTATTTTTTCTCTTTTTTTCTTTTTTTTAAATAAACACGACTTCAGCTCAAATACTAATCCTCACAGAGCAGCAGAAAAAAAACTTTACAGCAGGAAAAAAAAGAGAAAATGTGACAACTGGTCAGAAAAGTGGTTTTGGGGGAAATGTACTTTCCTGCCCTCAGCAGAAAAAAAACACATATATTCTGGGATGTGATGAGGATGCATTAAATGTCTGAATATGAGTGAATACGCACAGAGCACATAATTATCAATTTATCCTTAAACTGAATAAAAATACAGGCTGTTTGAGGATTATACACACTTATACAACTCATCACAGCTCTTACTTACAGAACACGCTACTGCTTGTGGTGCAAATTTAACTGGATATTTAAAACTAAGGTGAAAACCATCAGGAAACAGGAAAAGGAGGCAGAGTAACAGTCTTTTTCTGGTTTGTGTTTTTGTTTTCTTGGACAGGCTATGTGACCCCCCACTGTGGAAGAAACCATTCCTTGCAGATAAAACACAATGGATTTCACTCTATCCTTTTAAGTCCCATCATCCAGGATACACACCGTAAAGAACAGGAGCAACAGGAAGCACTCAACTTTGCTGAATCGTCGTCTTCTAAAGCATTTATTGGAAAATGATTTATACCCAAGCGTCCAGCCACCCTATGGGGAGTTCCAAACAAAGCTAACCAGACAAAACGCAGACAAAAGCACTCCAAACGATGTGAAAACAGACGGTGTTCAAATATCTCGCAGTGCACCAGGACTTGTGTCGACAACAAGGCCCTACCGTCTCCCACAGGTTTCCCCTCCCCCCCTCGCTTTGCTCCCTGTAGCAGACAGTTAGCAGTAGCACTGCACCTCTCAAGGACACCACCACCAGAGAGGATGGAGAGAGGGGAGGAGAGGAAGAAAGAGAATTCAGATCAAGAGGGATAAAGATAAGAAGCAGATGGGAGACACAGCAGAAAATCAGGTGGAGATATTTAAAAGGCGGATGGGGAAGAAAAGAGGGGATGAGATAATGTAAAGAGGGATAGTTAAAGACGCAGAACAGATGATACAGAGTGCAGGTAGAGTGAGAGCCAGTGAGTGAGTGATCAGGAAGTGAGAGAGAGATCGGCAGCCATGGTTGCTTACGTCACCTTCAGGATGACATTGGCAGGACACACAGGTCTGCTGCCTCATCAATTCTACTGCTGCCCAAGGGGACATCATATCTCACACACACACACACACGCACACACACACACTCTATGTCTCGTTCTCTCTCTCCCACATCAGCCCCCCCCACACACACACACACACACGCCCAGCCCCTGGCGATGTGGCTCTACCTGGCCGAACACACCCGCAGCCTCTGATTGGCTGCTGAAAGCCAGCAACACTCCCCCTGCTCCCCAGCCAGCGAGACTCTGCTTGGAAACAGAGAGGCTGCGCCGTTACCACTACAGGCCACTGCTGCAGCACTGCTCTGATCCCCGTCCTTGTTTCAAAAGACGTCTGATTGGCAAAGAAAAACACTATCTAACGACAACACACGAGCGGTTAAACAGTAACGTGTGATGAAGGTCATGACCCAAAGGATAGTGGTGTAGCCGGATGCTACACTGTGCTGCTGCATCACAATGCAGCTACAACTTTTCCACTCATGGTTATCAAATCCTGCATTTTAAATGAATGAATGGATAAGGCTACAATATGATACATTTCCATTGAACCAGCAGGAATAATGTGCAATCAGCTGCAGCCGATGACTAACAAAGACACAGGAGGAGAAAGAGAAATAATGAGCAGTACCAATCATTTTGATAAACTAAGATCATTTTTTTAATTGACAACTACAGGAGCTCTTCAAAACTCACAAAACTCCTGAAGCCACACATAGCTGAAACCGATCCAACTGAAAAGTGAAGCCAATGCTGAAGTGCCTTAAACCTGCATTCTTTCTAACAGCCAGCAGGGGGCGACTGTAGTCTGATTGTATAGAAGTCTATGAGAAAATGATCCTACTTCTCACTTGATTTATTACCTCAGTAAACATTGTAAACATGAGTTTATGATCTCAATCACTAGTTTCAAGTCTTCTTCAATACAGCATGATGTTCATTTAGTAAATTATGGTCCCATTTAGAGTCAAATAGACCATAAAGCAGGGTATGCTTTAGGGCGTGGCTACATTGTGATTGACAGGTCGCTACCTCGGCGTTGTCCGGTCTGGGAGTTGTCCGTGTTTTAGTCTTACAACTTTAACCCTTTCACAGTGTGATTTCAGTTCATGAAAGTTAATTATAACCTTTTTGGTCGCGTAAAAATGTCTTATTCAGCGTTCGATTGTACCTCTTTTCACAAATTTCCAATCAGTAAAATCCTTTAACATGAGGCTGTAACTACACATCAGTTCTTAAGAGAGGTTCATACATCTTTTTAGGCTTGTGCAAGTCATCGTTAATAAGATATAATGTCAGTCCTTGTTTTCTGAGCCTCTCTCCCTTATCAAGCTTTGTTAAACATGTAATAAAATCCACTTAATTCTTGTTGCAACCTTTCAAAAAGACCTAAATGTAAAACTATATGGAGTTCATCTTTGGTAATATTTGCTAACCATGCATGTCACTGTCAACTATGGCGGTCCTTGACCAAAGAAATTCTTAGTCGACTAACACTTACATGATTTTGTCAACTAATTTGTTAATCGACAAAACTGAATTTATCCACAAAGAATCAAACAAAAGCACCACTTTACATTTGTGTCTCATAAGTTTCTTAAATAAGTCATTCAGCATGACAAAAAGCATGAAAAAAACAACTAAAGAAATCTTAGTCAACTAAGACCAAACGACAGATTAGCCGACTAATCGACTACAGGGGGGAGGCCTGCTGTCAACACTTCCAGTTTAACAGTAAACACTTATGTTTTCCTGCCTGGCCAAGATATAGTTCAGCACACACACTTTGGTTATACGGATTAAACTAACAAAGATATAACGTGTTAATTAAAGAGCTTTGAAGGTGCTGGTGCTAAGCTAAGTTAGCCAGCTGGTGATGGTAGCTTCATATTTACTGTACAGACATTAGAGTTGTATTGATTTCTCAGCAAGAAAATCAAACATTTCCCAAAATGTGAAACTTTTTCTTGAAGGGGAAATCAGAGTGGATGTTAACTGGTTCATAGGAAACAGATAAAGCGTTGAGAACATGGGACAGAAAGGTGACTTAATGAAGCTCCTTACCTTTTCCTGATACTGCCGTCGGGAGGAGTCCAGGGACTGGATGAGAGCTGTTGCATGGCCAATAAAGACAGCATAGCAAGTAGCTCCTACAATCATACTCAGCATGGTGAGCCAGATGTCTGATAGACTTTCTGGGGCCTGCCGGCCATAACCAATGCACAGCATGTGGCTCATCGCCTTGAATACGGCGAAGGAGTACAGCTCTGACCAGGTATCATTCTGTGGAGAGAGAGAAAAGCAAACAGTTAAAGACATCAATGTTACATAAAAAACCATGTTTTGAGGGAGAGTGGTGGCTCTCTGGTAGGGAACCAGAGGAGAAGCTTTGGGGACAGCGAGGTCGTGGAATAGCACTTATACAAATGAGAACTCCAGGGACGGAGCTACATTAGAAGGAAAGAGGGAGGAAGTGGAAACGACATCAGGGGAATCCTTCGAGGCCTAATCAGTAATGTAGAGACGGTTTGGAAATTATTTCCTCAGAGAGAAACGATAATGAGAGGTCATTAAATATGCCCTTTCAGAGCTGTGTGAGTAGGAATCCACGACAGGCAGCGGCCACCAGGCTGCTTGTGTTGAGACTCATGAAGGGGCAAACCTGAGGTCGCAAGTTACAAAAACATCAAGGGGCATTAGTCATGTCGTTCGATCGCTTTGTGAACATCTCAGTATACTTTCCTAGATTTAAATAGTGGCTCTGTGTTCTTCCATTGCGGCTTAATGCCAAAACTCCCTTCGTCACAAAAGAGAGGGGTGAATGAGCAAGCCGAACAAGCTCCATTGATCTGACACTTTTGTCCACCAGCTTCCTTTGTTTCCCTTTTTGCTTTCATTAGCTCTAAGTGGTGACTGTGGTGACCTCGACCCGAACAGGCTGCTGATGCCAATTAATTCAAGGTAAAGCCAAAAGCCAGGGTTGAAGCCCAGGTTTTTAGGTTTAATTTAAATCCTCCTACCAGGGGGAACTGGAGTCCTGTGTAATGAAACGTAGCTTCTGTCTGTGGAAAAATGAAGTTTAGGACAGCCTCCTGAAAACCCCTTAGAGGCTGGCTTCAAGGGCACAAAAAAACAACATCTTCTATCATGGCTCCTCCTGACACACACACACTCCCCCTCTCTAAACGTGAACACAGAGGTTACAGTCTGCATTCAGCACAGGCAATCAACTATATCCTCTCTAACTCATAGAGGTGCATTAGCAGTCTATTAGTGCGTGTGCCACCACATTGTAAAAAACACGTTCCTTTCCCTGGCTTATTTAAAAATAACTAAATTAGCCCCGTCACCATCCTGTTTAACTTTTCATGAGCTGAGAAAAGTTGCCATATCATTTTAATTGAGTTATTTTTAGAGTTTTTATACCGTGGGCTCTGGGAAATTGCAACAGGCATTTTTTTTTCTACAATTTTCTTTTCAATAATTAAATGAATCATCATAGTTGCAACCCTAAAGAAGTGAACTAGAGCAAATGGACAAAATACATGAACAATAAAAAAAAAACAGCACGTGTCATCTAATAGACACGGCATTAAAGGGCCACGCACACAGTGATAGACGGACTCCTCCGTCACGAGCAGAGAGAAAATGAAGACTCCAAAAATAAATACAGCTCCACCAAGTGGGCTGAGGCTAAATGGTGTATGTGAAAACAGAAAGAGAAACAGTGGAGTGAAACAGATTGAATAATAGATGAACGATGAGCACTTTGATTCTGAAATAGCACAGGCAAGAGAGAGGGAGAGAGAGACTCCATAGCCTCATAAGTCTCAACAGACGTCCCCGGAGACTTCAGTTTGGGAACTATCCTTTGCTTTGTTGGTAATCACCGTCTCCATTAGCTGCAGATAGTCTGTTTCAAGTTGGCTGATAACGCAAAGGGATTTTAAATTTATCTTCCAGTGTCCTAAAATGCCTCGTTGTATACGCTGCTGCGACCTTGCTGTGCAGCAGGCCTCATATACCTCACATATATATTGAAACGTAAATTTCACCTGTCAGATGTTAGTCTCATGTCTTCCAGAAGTGACAAAGTGCACCAGCATTTGGTTCAGGGTGTCTGCCAATTCCAGAGAGTTTATAGCCGCGCTATAGCTCTGAGGCTGTAAAGCTCATGTGAAAGAAAAACAAAATGCTAGATAGAAAAATTTGTTTTCGCAGTCGTAGTGTAGTAAATTTAATAATTGGAAGGAGGTGATGTCAGAACAAAGGTCTTTGGTAACATATATCAGAGAGGTTCATCAAATGTTCATGAGAATTAAAGTGTTAAGATAAGTCTGTGGCTGTATTACAAAGTTCACAAAGGTGAGATTTGGGTGAGGTGTGGAGATGTAATACAATCCTTATCTTTCTAACAATTATGCATAAGGTATGTTTAAAATCATCAGTGTTTTCATCCATTTCTCCTACTGTTACCACATTAGTTTAGCATGTTAGCATGCTAAACTGTGCTAAGCAGCACAGCTGAGGCTGATGAGAGTAGAAGGGAACATCTGGTCCAAATTGTGTCGTAATCCATCCAACGGCTGTCAAAACCATAGACTGTATATAAGAAGTGGACATAGTCACCGTGACGTCACCCATTGGTTTGTGGACTGCCGTTTTGAGGTCTCAAGTTCGGCATTTTGGCCGTTACCATTTTGTTTTTTTGCAGCCAGAAGTGATTCGAGAGGAATCTAAGCTAAGTACAACCGAACACTGAATGAGACATTTTAAGGGGATCAAAAAGGTAATATTAACTTTCATGAACTGAAAACACACTGTGAAAGGGTTAAAGTTCTAAGACGAAAACACGGACAACTCCCAGACCGGACAACACCGTGGTAGCGACCTGTCAATCACAAGGTAGCCACGCCCTAAAGCATACCCTGCTTTATCGTCTATTTAACTCTAAATGGGACCATAATTTAGTAAATGAACATCATGTTGTATTGAAGAAGACTTGAAACTAGCGATTGAGACCATAAACTCATGTTTATAATGTTTACTGAGGTAATAAATCAAGAGAGAAGTAGGCTCATGTTCTCACAGACTTCTATACAATCAGACTTCTTTTTGCAACCAGAGGAGTCGCCCCCTGCTGGCTGTTAGAAAGAATGCAAGTTTAAGGCACTTCCTCATTGGCTTCACTTCTCAGACCCGGAGGTTGCCCCACCGGTCAAGACATTTCACTCTGAACCACAAATGTCATCCTCATGGTGGCACTAGAGGAAAGGTCAGGGGATGACTGAAAATCAATGGGATTCATCCTCTGGGGAACAATGAATGTCTGTACAAAATTTCATAGCAATCCATCCGATAGTAGTTGAGATATTTCAGTCTGGACAAAAGTGGTGGACCGACCTGCAGCGACATTTTCATCCCTGGAGCTAAAAATGACGAAAAGTGCACCCAGAGACCAGCACAACAGATGAACTTTTACCCTGCTACCAGCCTCATCGGTTCACACCTCCCCGGCTGAAGGACTGATGGAATAAATGACAGAGACAGGGAAGAAGCAGATAGTGGAAAATGGCGTTATATCAGACTGAATGACCGATCACTATGTGTCTGACGGCCGATAAGCTGGACAAATATCAAAAGATAATCGACACACATGTAACAAAGCCTCTGCACCGGCCCCGTCACACACACGCCAGGTTTAGTTTACAATGGCTTATCTGAGTTTATTGTACAGTCAGCTCTGTCTCTCCTGCTTCCTCTCTCTTGGTCTCTCTCTTCCTTTCTTCTGGTCTGCCTCAGTGAGCGCGTGAGGGGTGGGCAGCGTTGCTTGGTAATGTGGAAGGAAAGACATCCTCTGTTCCCTAACAGTTCATTTTAAGGCCAAAAGAAAAGTGGCATTCAGTATTTTATCCATCAACACGAACACTGTGTGATGGCTGCCTAGAGTGCTGTAGATGGTTTCGCTTCATTAATTTAATGAACTGCTTAATTCATGTTTATAGTTCAACATTTTCGGAAGTATGCTTATTAGCTTTCTTGCCGACACAAGAGGATTGATACCACATGTCTGTGGGATAAGTGTGGAGCTGCAGTTAGCCAGCTTGCTTAGCTTAGCAAGACTGGAAGCAGGTGGAGACGCAACTTGACATTTGTGTAACAAGATGTGACTTGTTAATTAGGTTCTAGCTCCGTGCTCTCATCTAACTATCGGCAAGAGAACAAATAAGCATATTTCCCAAAATGTAAAACTGTTCCTTTAAAGGTTCTGTGTAGGACCTGGCATCATCTTGCAGTGAGGTTGCAGATTGCAACCAATTGAAAACACAAAAACGTGACTGGCCCTCTCTAGAGCCTGTGTTTGGTTTGTCCGTTCTGGGCTACTGTAGAAATACGGCAGCCGGCTCTGTGAAGAGGACCAGCTCCGTATGTAGATATAAACGGCTCATTCTAAGGTAACGAAAACACAACGATTCTTATTATCTGGTGATTATACACTAAAGAAAACATACTTATTAATATTATATTCCATTTCTGCCAATAGATCCCTCTAAATGTTACACACTGTTCCTTTAAAAGCTGTTGTATTCCTTGTATTCACCTCTACTATCAAACTCCAAAAACATAGTATCCTACATTTCCCACAATGCAACTTAATAGCTTAACTGCTTGGTAAATGTCCATATCTTTCAAACTCCATGACCCCAGTTTCTAGCACAGGCTTTTAGTTGTGAATATGCAGTCTCCAAACCCAAGCCAAGATAACCCCAGTGACATTATGGGGTTATGTTTTTTTAGACTTGACAAAGCAACAGAAAACACTTCATGGTTGTTTTCACAAGCTGAGTAGTAATGACCATGCTATTAAACCGACCTTTATGTGTAAAATATGTTCCTCTGTTATTTATGTTTGTCTCCGTTGTTACATATTCCCCTGGTGTGTAAAGTCTGTGAAGATGTTTGATGAATTTGGTTGCATTTGGTTCAGATCTGTTGTTGTGGCACAGTCTGGAATACGTACCACTGAGTTTGCGTTGAACATCTTCTTATAAGGTGATCTTTGAAGTACATTTCTCACTAAGATGCAATAATGACTACTAGAGTGTCACTTAACTGGAGGGGGCTTGGTTGGCAAGATGTAATCATTTTGAAATGATCTCAATCAGGATGGTGGCCAAATGTCACAAAGTCTTCAAAACAGCAACATTTGCATTTCTGCTCGAGTAGTTTTCAATATAATACGCTTATTGCTTGAGATTCTTCAGAACAAAAAACACAACGGAGTTCCTCTGGGACTGAGATAATCGCATCCTTTCTCTCATCCTCGCCTGGGAAACAAACACCACCTAATTTCTAGTCCATTTACAGAGGTCAGACAGCAGCAGCAGCTTTCACTTCTCATGTTTACAGTATATGATGTTACAGGCCTAGTTTAAATCCAATTTGCCCTGTACAGCAGCCAGACCTGTAATACCGTTTGGTCAAACGAGGTGCGGTGAGTAAATAAAGTGATTTAACGCCATACGTAGTAATTAGGGGCTTATCTTCTCCAAGGGAGCAGACCAGTGTACTGCAAAGCCCCCTCCTGCTGATGGCAGTGGGGGATAATAAGGAAGAGACGTCTCTGTGATGTGGATACAGTAAGGGATGGATACACACACAGTTGTAATTACAGAGTTGAAACTGTACACCCTGTGTCTGTCTGGTAGCGCTGCTGTCACTATTATTACCCACTGAAGCAGCGAGGCTTTGCCACCACTCTACCATGGAGATTAACTATGTGGCTGATGAGGGTGCATAATGCTAAATATAAACTAAATGAAATGAATGTATGGAAGTTGGGGTGCACTGCAAAAACAACCCATGATCCCCGAGGTATTACAAGTTCCACTGAATCCAATTACTGGTTGGTGGATGTCATCCAGAGCTACAGAGTGTTCTCAACGCCCTCCATGGGTCCTGCTGCCTCTGGGCCCCACACCACCAGTGCCACTGTAGGGTGCGAGGCATGATGGATGGCTTTGCTGCCACACAATAGCTAATGTTACAAGTTGTCAGCCACTCAATAGGGGGGCGGTCTCAGGTGGCTGTAGGCAGCCTGTACCATGCCAGCGCGGCCCTGTAGTTTTGAGAGTGACGGCTCTCTGGGGACCGACTGTCTTTGACAATACAGCGATAGAGAGCAATGGAGGAGTCAGTGGCCTGTTGCCCCCAAACTTCATCATCCTGGACTTCAAACTCTGCACTGCACACATCACGAGGCTGTCCTCTGGTGAGTCATGTCAGTTTATAAAAGCAGAGATATTATCTTGAAGTTAAGGTCGTTGTGCTTGCGGCGCTTTACAGGGAAGGTCGGCGAGGTTTATGTATTTTTTACATTCCATACATGAAAAAAAGGAAAGACCGTATTAATAGTTGACCATACTATATAGCTGCATATCAGTATATTGATATTTATATGAATTATATACATGATTAACTGTTTAATCGTTTATAGGTGTTAAATGCAAGATTTCCTCAACACGGTTCTCAACATGGCGACGGCTGAGCTGGCAGCTTGCAGCTAACGGTGCTAATGGTGAAAACTACGGCAACAGCGCTGACAGAGCTAAAAGTGTTTACCTGAGGGTGAACCGGAGGGTGTGTGCTACATTTTCGCAAGGGCGCCATCGGTCAGGACGGCGTTATCAGCTGTAACCGCCGTATGAGAGCAGCGCAGAGTGCTGGCCATGAGCTAGCCAGCGATGCACGCTCACATGCACTAAAAGCATGAGCGGCCGGCCCGGCTAATTTCAACAAAGCACAGAGAAGCTCTGATTACAACACACACAGGGAGAGCGACTTCACTCTCTGCTCAGGTAGACATTACTCCTCTATATCTTTACCTAGCTGTTTGCTGCTATATTAATGCTCTGGATATCGTATTGAGCACATTTAATGTACAAAATGTCAAGAAATTGTGAAAAAATGCACAATTTCACAGAGCCAAAGACGATGTCTTCAATTTGCTTATTTTGTCTGACCAACAGTCCCAAACCCAAAGATAAAGAACTGGTGAATGTTTGGAAAATGACTGAAACAATTAATCAATTATTAAAATAGTCAACTAATCGATTAATTGACTAACTATTTCAGCTCTAATCACATCAAGATATCTCTCAGCCGTACTATTTTGTTTCAATTTCTTGTGTGTCTTTGAAAGAAAATACATGGATAGAAGGATTCAGTATTTGCTTTGCTTTGTAACATTCAGAGGTGTTTGTGTGGGTTTATTTCAGCGGAGGGCAAACGGTCGAAGGATGCAGTTGAAGTCAATGCATGATGGAGCTTTTGATAGTTTATAACATCAAAGACTTGGTTTGGATATGGTCAAGAGTCAGCCTCAGGGAGAGTGGACACACACCGGCTCTGGCTAAAGTCTCTCAATGTCTGCATTCGTATTGTTGTAACATTGAGGTACATGTAGCTTGTACATGTTTTAATATCTTACAGGTTACACTGTAGTGATGTGAATCTACCCTCTTGGGTGATAGCAGATGCCTCACCTGTTTTGCCACCATAGTTTTTTTTTCTGAGATCATGTCATCATCAGCTAATTTTGATTAAATATCACACAAAAGCACTGTTAATCAGAGCCACAATACCCCCTCATTATTGATACTGAGCTCCGGAGCCAATATTGAAATATGATTTTGTCAATACTGTCCAGCTCTACAAAATAGCTCCAGTAAAACTGCAGTATGTTCGTGTCTGACACATTAAACCTCCTTCCCTTTCAACAAGATGAAAGACAGCACATTCATTCTCATTACCAACTTGTTTTGACTGGAATTACTTTTGTACAGCTATAAAAACAAGCGCCATTGCTGTCATCCATGAAATACTTTGAATCTGAAATGAACAAGTAGTCTTGGCGGGCCCTGACGATGTCGGGGAGCTGGACCCAATCTGTTTAAAACCCCATTTGGACCTGTGCCTCATGTCTGGGTTAGTGTGGTCTCCCCTCACTCAGTGAAAGGCTCACAGACAGGACCTATAAACAACCAGCTTTTATCTCTCTGAGAGAGACATGGCAACAAAGAGCCCAGCTGCCAGGCCGTATCCCCCCCCATCCCTCTGTTTTCCCCTTTTATCTTTCCTGTCATCACCCCACCATGAAGAGGAGGCACGGAGGGATCCAGAGGTGTGCTTGAATCTCTCTGGTTTCTTTTTCACAGCTTCTTCATTGGTATCCTACGGTTGTTTTGTCTGGCACACCGGCTGAATGCTGCTACAGAGGGCAGTGATATGAGTAATTTTCTTGATTCGTTGGAAGGAAATGCTGACTTTTCCTCCCGAACCAGTAATAGCATAATTGCAACAAACATTATAGGATAACAATGGTTGCCTGAAGAGGGTAGTGCACCGTTTTCAGAGTGGACCAAACTGATCTAAATTACAGTATATATAACTATTGTCGCCAACCTAGAGAACCCTTCAATTGCTAGCAGCATGACTCTAAGGATGGAAATGTCGGCCCACCACTTTGGTTCATACTGAATAAAATGAATGAATGTCTTGACAACTGTTGCGTGGATTGCCATGACATTTTGTACAGACATTCACGGTCTCCAGAGGATGAAGGCTGCAGACTTTGCAGCCCGTTCCCATTCCCAGGGCGTCAAATACCAACACTTTGTCACAGCTGTCGGCGTGTGATACTGCCGCACCTGTATGAGACGCACCAGGTTTTCCATTAACTACAATGTAAACCCATCCACGGCAACAGTAAACGCTCAGAGAAAGTGTGCCTTTCATCCAGGAGACCGCTGTTCGTTAAGTTTCACTTTCACGTTACAATCAGCTGTTTGTTCGTGTCCCGTTTTCACAGAGTTCAGTTTCATTTTCACTGTACAAACATAATAGTTTTAAGCCCAACCATGTCATTTTTTCCTAACTACGTAGATTCGGTGCCAAGGGGTGTGACAAAGCGGCGGTTTGTGATAAGTTGGGATGTTGGATGTTCCCCTGACTTTTCATGTACCATAATCAGGTCACAATGTAATTGGTCCAATATTTTGGTTTATGCTCAAGTACCTGTAAAACTAATTGACTGATTATGTTCAGTGCTAGATAGGAAATGTTAGCATGCTAACACACCAAGCTAATATAGTGAACATGGCAGACATTATACCTGCTAAGCATCAGCATGTTAGCATTACCACTGTGATCTTGTTACCATGCTGACGTTAGCATTAGCTCTAAGCACCGCTGTGCTGCTTCTCAGAGCTGCTAGTGTGGCTGTAGACTCTTAGTCTTGTTTCAGTGACTAGAAGCTATATTCATTACTGCTTACCCTTGTAAAGGAAGACTCAATCTTTAACACATTTCCAATCTCTGCTGAATGCCTCCATTACTACAAGAGACTAAGCTACCACCAGATTTCATTTTGTGGCAACAGAGATGAGTTAACAGGAAAGTAATCCCATTTAAATGAAAAATAAAGCTCTTTCAAATGCAAAAGTTCACACAGATTTGAGGCTTTCCACCATCCTTACTAGAGCTCTACGGTTCCTGTTTTAGTAAAGACAAGAAAGAGTTTATCATAGTCATAAAATATTGATTGACACTCAGACAATATTTTCTGATGGCGGTCAGGAACTTCAATCAATATGTCTGTGACCACCGTTAGCTCTTTCCCAATCAACTCAGATTAAAGATGCAAATCCGTTTCCACGGTGACATATGTTGACATGATTCCCCGTCACATACCTCCATCTTGTTGAGGGACACCCAGCAGTCTGAGGGGAAGTCCTGCAGCATGGGAACCAGGAACTGTAGGCAGCCGTCCCAGTGACACAGCAGCAGCATCATACCAATCAGGTTAAAGATCCGCATCACCGCACTGGCCAGGTCATAGGTCATATGGAAGATCTGGGGCGAGACGATAAGACAGGGAGGGGAGTTTAAACTGGGCTGAGACATGTGGAGATGTTTGGAATATGAACTGTGAATATGGCTTTGCTATATATATATGTCACTTCATATCTTAGTGGCAGGACTGGCTTCCCACTCAGCTTCACAGTCTCTTTTGGATTATACCAAGTTTGATTAATGAGTAGGGGAGACAGGTTCCTATCAGTCCCACATCAAACAGCAGGAGACGGCAAGACATTTGTTACACAGAGACACATGACATCAATCAGAGGCTCAAACATGCACATTGAGCACACGAAACACTCACGCAAGCCTGCAGGCACACTGATACACTAACAACACGTGCAGACTGACATGCCAACACGTACACACAGTCCCAAATTCATACCCACAGAGTGATGGACAGGGACCATCATGATCCTTAACAACTGATAGTCCGTGTCGTCTCACACATCAATCATTATGAGTCACTGGACTGTCACTTAGGCCAATCATCTATCACCTGACTGACCTCGAGAAACCACCTTTTGTCGGTGCTTAATGGCTGCATTTAATACCACAATAATCATTTTAATGTCTCAATATGTCGAAATTAAAAACTGTTCGTACAGTAAGACATGTAGGAAGGTCTGATAAGTGGGTCATTTCTTGCTCAGTACAGCTGAGGGAGAAGTGATACACTGTGATATGGGAGTGATGAGGAATGAGATTGGACATGAATCACATGTGCTGATCTTTCTAAATGCCGCTTTAACCTTTATGGGGTTTTTACTGTCAGTTTTCATCAATCAGCAACTGACAAAGTAGAGTAATTTGACATATTTTTCACTGAGGATGGATGAGAGAAACTGTACTGTACACAGGCATGTTGTGCTGACTGATAGAGACGTTCAGCACCACGCAACTGTACCAAGCCCCCAGGAAGAGCGCCAGGCTGTGGAGCAAATTTTCATAGTTGCCAAACGGTGGTACTGCAACTTCCACATACGTCACTTGATGCCATTGGGCCGAAAAATACATTTTCCCATAGACTTACATTGGGAAAGAGTCATCTGTAACTCAGCGGATCATTTTTTGAGGTAAATCAACTTCCCATTGCAAACACTTGAATAGCCCTTATTTAAATCATTAGGTCCTAAAAGTTGTAAAACACACTAATAGCCGAATACAAAGTTAATTTTCTTCCTCTGTTCATATGAATGAGAACCAGACCGCGGCTGGAGCGAGGGCTGGGAGAAGGCAGAGTTAAAGGAAAACCCTACTGCGCCTGCTCTAGGGGCCCAATGGACGCGGAAGAGAGCCGTATTTTATCCCTCAGCAGTCGAGCCATTTTGGCTTCATGTGCTACTGAGCAGCTCTCATAGGAATGAACAGGAGCCCGTCTGCAATGTGTATCCATCCATGGACTGTACACAGTCGTGTTGTGCTGGCTGATAGAGATGTTCAGCACAATGGACAGCTCCAAGAAAGTTACACAAACTTGATTGTAAACTAGATTCTTGGATTTTCAAAATAAACCGTGACAGATAACGTCAAACAGACTGGGCTTTTGAAACTGGGCATTTCCTGTGTCAGTGTCTCACTAGTCTCCACCGCATCTCCGCTCTTATTCTCCATGCATGCCAAGTATCACTACCCATCATGCACCACTGTGTGTGTGTGTGTGTGTGTATGTGTGTGTGTGCGTATCACATCATATCTTCAGAAATCCAATTATCCAAAGGTCAAGTTAGCAGCCGAGCCCCACTGCGCTGCCGCTCACCACTGCAAAATGCCAACACCAGGCTGCCAATACTGGCATGAACGAAAAGTCGAGTGATCTCGTGACATTGTTGGACCTCCCTGTCTCCCAGGCTGCTATCCTTCATTCGAGGAAGGAGTCCGATGGAGAGGCTGGAGCAGGGTCCCGACAAAGTGCTCACGGAGTATATAAAAGCTGAGTGGCCAGGAAGGGCAGGACTGGGTCATTGAGTTCAGTGTGACAGAAGCGGAGACTACCTAGCAACAGCACCCATACTCACATCCAAAGTCTTACCAGTCAGGTGTCGGACGAAATGCCAGTTTACCTACCCTCTCCAATCCCTTAAAATGAACAATTAGTGACATATATAATCACAATCAACAGCCCCCTAGTGCTGCATATTATCATCACCCTCTACCCCACCTGCTCCTCCTCTGGCATGTTAATTGATTAACTGTGTTTGCTGTGGTAATAGGCTGCTTATTAGACCGCCTGACGCCGCCTGTGGGACTACCAGGTCAGACAGGCAGACAGAAGGGTAGGGGGGCTTGTGTGACAATAACAGTAATTAGAATGCAAAGTTTGTTAAAGCTCAAACATCCTGCTGACATTATACATCTCTCACCAGGTGGCAGGTGAGAACATTAACATCGAGCCTCCAGGCGGAGGAGAGCAGGCCGCTCGGAGGAGACGGGGAGGCAGATTGTTGGTTTGGTCACGAGCCAACATCAGCATACTGGAGGCAAATCAGTGACCTTTTATCACAGACTAGATTGGGCGTTTCTTCCTCTGTGGCTCAGAGTTGTGTGACTAGAGTTAATATAATATTTACTGAGGGACAGTCATGGAACGTGTGCTCTTACCTCTTCCCACTGGTGAATGTAGCGTATTAATCTGGAGAGCCTCAACAGCCTCAGAAGACTTAGGATCTTGGTAAAGCGGACGATCCTCAGGGCCCGAGCAGTCTTGTACACCTCCGAGTCTATCCCTTTCTCCACTATGAGGAATATGTAATCCACTGGGATGGAGGAGACAAAGTCCACAATGAACCACGTTTTTAAGTACTTCTTCTTAATGGTTTTAGGGTCCAAAATGATGTCCGAGTTGTCCTCAATGATGATTCCAGTGCGAAAGTTGAGCACCAGGTCCATGAGGAAGAAGGTGTCGGAGACCACGTTGAAGATGATCCAGGGCGTCGTGGTCTCCTCCTTGAAGAAGGTGATGCCCACGGGGATGATGATCAGGTTGCCCACCATAAACAGCAGCATTGTGAAATCCCAGTAGAACCTAGCAGGCATGTGTGTGTAGTTGTGGTGTGTGCATGACAGTGTGTTAACATGTGTGTGTAGAGTACAGGAAGGGGAAAAAGACAAAAATAGAGTCAGATAAGAAAAGGGAGTTGCTGTGGAAAGCCGATAGGCACAAGAGATTTCCTAACTGAAGATGGAAAAGTAAACGTGTGCAGGAGCTCCACTGTGCCTGCCTGAACATGCAGAAAGTAATGAGATGCTGGATTTACATAGTCAACAGAAGGTTCTCCATGCTTTAGCCTTATAATGCAACAACATTAACCTTATGATTGTCTCTGCTCACAGCTGATGACGTTTGTTTTATGTTTGTTTTTTGGGGGATTTCTAGACTGAAGTGAATGTGCTCTGTAGGGCTGCATTTTCACGGTTTAAATGATGGAAACAACCTTCAACTCCTTTCTTAACACTTCTGTTTTGTTGACATTGGCTTGACTTACACTTACCCTACTAGTGACAAACTGAAATATTTAATGTTTCCTATTACAAATGGGCCTATGTTTGTTATATAGTATATACAGTGGTGTAGTGGAGGGTATACGGAGCACCTATTTTCTGGCGGTTTACAGTATACCTACATATCAGCCAAAAAGCCATTGGAATATATAGGAGAGTACTTCCTCCTCGATAACCTACTACCCATCTACCTAGTAGCACACCCACCTCATCAATGACCTCTACACCACTGAGATATTACCCTTCATAGTGATCTTACTTATGTTTAGGGTAAATTAGACCTTATGAATAAACTATTGTAAAGCGTCAATAAGGTCCAAGAAGTAGGGCTGTGTATTGGCAAGAATCTGGCAATATGATACATATCATGATACAGGAGTTATGATACAATATATTGCGCTATTGCAATTAAAAAAAAAATTAGGAAAACTGTGTCATAGTATAAAGAACACTCCACCATATGCATAAAATCTGAGTAAAAAAAGTTGACTTTTTTATGCAATCAGAACAGTTAGATCTACATTTACATGAATCTCTGTAACATCACAGCACTACTTTGAGAGGGCACATACACTGAGAAGGAGCATTATATATCTTTGCAAATTAAATAAAGCATTGACTGAGATAATCTTTACATATAAACTATTAATTAAAAATCAATACAGTGTTATTGAGATACAGTATCACAAAACATAATATCGCCATATTTTCTTACACCCCTTACCAAGAAGCTGCATAAAAACTACTGTCAACATAAATCACAGATATTGAGCACAACCATTGTGTTTAACCATGTCTTACTGCCAGGATCTCTGACCCCAAACAGAAGTCATGAAGTATTAAGCTGATAAAAACATGCTAAGTAATGATTCTTGAGCTGTTAAAAGGGGACCAAGCAGGGTCTCCAGGACCCCAAACACAACTTTCATTCATCAGACTGCATTTATCGACCTTGCAGTACACCTGTGGGATACCAAGAAGGTGTTCGTCTTTGCTATTAAGTGCCAGTGTGCTGATGTGGCAGTTTGGGTGACTGGGACAGACACCAGGAGTAAAAGTAGTGATGTTTGAGCCCGTCAGAGGAAGGCTCTGCAGGACAGGTGCAGCGCTGAGTCATTACACTGCGACTTATGCAACAAGCTCTGACTCCTCCACTTCACGGTTATAACAATAACCGATGATGATGATGATGTTTGATGCAACTTTACTGCTTTCAAATCATGCATTCATTAGCATAAGAATGGCGGAGGGGCGTGTGCAGCTACAGATTCACAACGTGTTGGGAGCTTCTAGGTGTCCAATGCGACCTGTCCTGCTGCTGAAGACATTATTTAAAGTTGTATTGGTCTTCAGACTCGTGCGTTATGTGATACAAATGAACCAAACATGAATTAATTCTTTGGCTTTTGAATGTACTTGAATTGTGATTACTAATTGGCCTTTTATAATGTTCATTATAACAGTCTTTTACTCATGGATTTTACCTTAGTCTCTGTCTGTGGATGTGTGAGATTTTGTTGTCTGCACTGTTGACCTGTTTTAATTCTGCCTATGTCTGTAAAGCACTTTGATCAGCTCATGTTGTTTTAAATGTGCTATAGAAATACATTTGACTTGACTTGAATGAAGGAGGCGCTCACAAGGCTGACTCCGGATCAGCCGAGGAGCTGTCCACTCCTAGTGGTGCTGAAACCGAGCAGCCCAGCCAGCAGACAGAGAGAGAAAACCTGCTGGTTTTCTGACCCAAATTGCAATTTCAGCCACTGATACATGTCGAAGGGGAGGGGAGGGGAAAAAAAGGCTAATTCATCCATCTTCTAAAATATTTGCATGACAAAATATCTGCTGAATGTCCATCTTGGGTTTCTGGGTGTTTTAAGCCGTGCTAAACGGAGCGCATCCGTCATTAACATGCAGGATCCGAGGAGTCGTACAGGCGGATGTGTCTCCAGTGAGCATGCTTGAGGTTTTCGCACACTTGGCTCAAGGTGACATTCCATTACTGAGTGCATCGCACACGCACACACACACACACACACACACACACACAGACACATGCATATATAGCCTACATGCTGCACGGCTCTTATCGCAGAGCACATTATATATAGCTTATATACAACGAATATTAACCATTATCTTTGAGACATTTTTTTTTTTTAAATGAATGTTGTTAAATGTGAGCGATGCTGCAACGCAAAAGTGGAGAGATGTGTTAGCAGGCCTGGCTTTGTTGGAGCATCTCAGACATGCTATACTGTATTCATTTATAGACTGGAATATATATATATAGGATTTTTGTTTACAACCTTGAGAGGACACTCTTTTGCTCCAGCCTCTATTTGCACGACAAACAACAACAGGTTGTTTAATGGGCAGCACGTTGCAATGCATCCATTCAAAATCTCCATGGCTATACAATCATAAGGGGATACGAGATGGACATTCAGCAAACCTGTATAGCCTTGAACAATAACCGGTGCATGTGGAGTCACAGTGGTTAAGGAAGTTGTACAATGAGGGCTTTCAATGGCAGCCCCATCAGCTCTTACCTGAAATCGCTGTAAGGGTGGATAATCCAATTTCCAGCTGATTTGACCCTCTCCTGCTCTCTCTCCACTGCTTTTTGACTTCCATACATGCGTAAGGAGAATTTGTTAACTCCAGGCTGCAGCATGCTGCTGAACTGCCGCTGCATGAAGCTGGCTTGGCTGCCCTCGGGCTCTGCATCCTCGGCGGCGGGCACAATCGGCGGTCCATCCTCCTCCGGCTTCAGGAAAGTGACAGAGTTCCTCGGCTGGCTCTGGGTCTGAGTCGGGCCGTGCAGCAGCGAGGACGAGGCTTTCCGGCTCGGCGCGTTAGAGAAGGACACCTTGGAGTCCTTTTTCTCGGGGATACCACCGGTATCTCCTCCTCCTCCGGTCAGAGACCCACCTGGTGTGATGGAGCCGTCCATGCTGGCTGTGGTGGAGTTACAGGCTCCTCTCTTCATGGCGCTCCCTCCTCCTCCTCCTCCTCCTCCTCCGTCCTCGGCCCTCCCGGACCCTCCTGTCTGCCTCTCCCGGTTGGAGATGATCGAGCGCAGGCTCCCGGTACCGGAGTCCCTCCTGCATTCTCCGTTTTTGTTGCATTTCATGCTGGAAACTGGAGCTTTTGCGCTTTTGCAACCATCACCATCACCCGCAGCTGTCGCGTTTGAAAGCTCTACTACCGATGACGCCCCAGATCCAGATGCTCTGCTGGTGCTGATGCTGGTGTCGCCGCCGCGCTGGGCAGCATCGCCCGGTCTGGGTGTCTTCTGGGTGTCGGTGGCTCTGATGGAGATGGAGGAGGCAGCAGCAGTGGTGGTGGTGGGCCGTGGAGCTGCAGGAGCGTCCTCTGCGTGCATATGGCAGGTTGGCTCCTTGTTTGAGTTCCTCCTGCTGGAACCCGAGGACGAGGCTCCCCCTCCTGGCGTAAAGTTCTTCATCCTGATACTGCCTCCGCCTCCTCCTCCTCCTCCTCCTCCACCGCTCCCACCAGCTCGGCGCAACCGCGGATGCTGGAACCTGGACTCCTCTTCTCCATCCTCCGTCTCGTCCATCATCTCGACGTCGTTGCTGGCCGCAGCACCGGGCTGCTTACCACTTACCGGAGAACCGGAGTCCTGCACACAGTTCTTCTGGCTGCTGCTGCTGCTTCTTCTTCTCGCGCATTTGGTCGCAGCTGCAGCCTTCGGTGGTGCGCTGATGTTGTACCCGCATCCACTGCCTCCATCCACCGCCTGCTGCTTCTTCATGGTGGTGGTGGTGGCAGCAGCAGCAGACGCCGGAGAAACCTCATTCCTGTCCATGACATTGAGCATATCAAATTTTGCCTCCAATTATCTTTTGGAGAAAACCAATCAGGAGACGGATGGAGGGGGGAGATGGAGAGAAGAAGAAGAAGAAGAGAGAGGAGGAGAGAAAGGAAAGGAGAGAGGGACAGAGGGAGGGGTGGACGTGACTTCTTTGCAAAACTACTGCGCTTTTACTTGTCATTGTGTCAAAGATGCTCAAGCATCACGCTAAACTGAGCCCTCTGACTGCGTGTCAAATATCATTAAATGAAAATGAGCTTATGCTGCTGCTAATTCAAGTCAAGCTGCTTCTTCCAGCTGAGGCCTCTCTCTCAGTCAGTCAGGACCTGCAGCCTGAAATTACCCTCAAGTAGCTCTTTTACAAATAATCACACTGGAAATAGACGCTTAATATGTTGTCAATCACGGTGTAGTGACATCGAGTTTAATTACCACGTGCTAATGGGAGACTCAAATGATGTCATGTGTTTCAGAAGGTGCTTTCAATGACAACCTCCCTGAACTGATGTCACACATAGTTGGAGTTTAGCGCACCCTAGTGGCCACACCAGGGAGGCACAGAGGGTGGAAGACAATTGTTCAATGCTATGTGATTCTGACATAACAGAAATGTCAAATGTTGTGTTCAGACACAGGAACAGGTACACAGTTTAGGTTGATATATTTACAGAAAAAGGTGCAGTTATTGTCTGACATATTGCCTAAAAGGTGCCTGATCCTTCGGGTGCTCGGGGCTGGGTTCACGCCCCTGAGGGAACATTCTGTTCCTTCCACTTCTCACAACGTACATTCTTCACTCTTAGATTTCTGTCCCTTGGAGTCCAGTCTTTCACAGAGTCCAAAGGCTTTTTTGTGCATTGAAAGAACACAATCCAAGCGACAACAAGAACAATACATTCTTGGTCTTTATTTTCTAAAAGTGTGAGTATATGAGAAGCACCAGAGATTCACTGAGGAGAAATCTATTTGCTATTCAAGTCAGGTACTGCATAATCCGTGCAGGCACTGCCTGTAACAAGGGTCAACAAGTACAGCAGAGGTATCCATCTGCAGTGATTCTCATGGGTATACCAGGGGTCCGTGGCACTCTCTCAGGGGGTCCACAAATTATTTTGCTATAAAAATTGTGCTGTGTCATTAAAAACTGCACATCTACAGATGGGGACCATTAAAGCTACCATATTGTGTCCATTACTTCACACCCACGTTAGCTTTGGGCCAATAGAAACTCGGATATGATTGTGACGTACAGCAATAAATTCATTCTCTTTAAGTTGAAGCACTTACTGAAAGTCAGCTTGTCAGACTGGTAAAGGTTTAAAGGTCTGGGTTTATTAGGACTGTGCCAGTCTTGCAACTGTTCAGTTACTTGAAAAGTATAAATGCTGTCAAGTTGAGTTCAAATGCAATGTGAATAAAATCACCCTGTTTAAAAGGTATAGCCTGCTGTATATAAGTGGTATTAACATTCAGTAATATTGCACATTTTTCCACTGCGGGACTAATAAAGGATCATCTCATCTCATCTTATCATGTTTCAAATTGAAATGTTTCTGTTTATCACTGTAAAACAGGTCTGAGATAGTTAGGTTGAAATGTTTAACTAGTTCCAATGGCATCTAAGAGTTGCAAATGGTAGTAAGCATAATCTGTGTTATGATTAAGAGGGGTTCCTTGGAAAATATCCTCCCATATAAGGGGTTCCTAGCCCCAAAAAGTTTGAGAACCTCTGATGTAGTGCAGACTGACGGATGCAGGCTGAGCATTACTGATGAATTATTTGGTGCTCTGGTTTAAACTGCATGTGTAGTGCAGTAGTAATTACATTTCTACAGCATCTCTGTTGGAAGGAATTACACTAGTATATAAAATTGCCAATTCCCAGAGCTGTAGAGCATTATCCCATCACATTCAGGATATGGTCCATGATAATCAAGTAGTTTCTTTGTTCTAGTATTGGTTGAGTCAAATATGTGAAGGATAGCTTGGATTTTAACACTCACATATATGCCTGCTTAAAAGCAATTTAAAACTGGTGCCAATCACTAAATTTACACATCATCCCTGCTACATACTGAGTTTTCTTCCTGCACAATTCTTACCTTTTGACATCAGTGCTGGGAAGCAATGAGCGTCATCACTCTCTCTTCTCTCCCCTCCCCTCTTGTTTCTCTCTTTGTCCCTCTCTCTCTCTTTGCCATCCTCCCTCCTCCACGTCATTAGACAAAACTCTGCAGCTGCACCAAGGTTCACTTTAATTTCCTGGTGGGGTGACGCAGCGGTTGTGACGCTCTCTAACTGTTTTCAACAAATGACAGAGATCGAGAAGACGCAGCGTTTAACAAACTCCAGACAAGTATGCAAGTGGTGGTGGCATGAGTGGCCCAGAAACATGTTACAGTAGTACACAGGAGCTAAAAGGGTTTTATCCACTAGTCAAAATGAAGAGTGTTAACCCATAGAGGGAAGATTAAGTGATGACCTTATTGGTGTGGAGCAAAAGACACACACATTTTCTGAACCAGTAAAAAACAAATGAGAGGGAAATTAGGTGTCTCTTCTCACAGATTTACAACCAATCATTAGTCAGCATTTCTCAACCAGAGACTCTGTTCTGCAAAGTCATGTAAATAAGCCATTAAAACCAACCTCAGAGCATTTTATATTTGCAGTGGGTGGCAACCCCTCATCTCTTTGCATTGGTAACTTTGGGACCATCAGGAATATGAATTGTTATTCGTATATATTTGAATATGAAATCATCTGGTCTGGTGACTCAGCCACCACCTGTCTGTTAATTATACTAAACAATTCCTTGGCTCGCTGTGAACACCTGCGAAACACGATTGGCACGCTGCCTAGTTCTGGAAGACTTTTGAGTAATTTTATCAACATTACTTTAGTCAACAACACATCCACATAGGACAGATTGCAGTGTCTGTAAAGAGTATACACCCCCAGTGGAAGTTTTCATGTTGTTTTTTGTTAGTGACTTGGAAATGTTCTTGTATCTGTTAAGCCATGCTTCGCTCTGGAACTGGCTCACCTAAATGTAATGCGGCCATCATCATTAATGTTAACAATTATCCTGAATTGACGAGTCAAAATGGGTCTATTGGCTGCACCGGTGGTGATTTAAAGGTGTGAATACAACAAGTATTTAGTATTTTATATTTGTAATTTAGATAACTTCGTAGCCATCTTTCACTTTGATATTAGGGAAGGGTATTTTTCTGTTGATCAGTGTAAAAAAAAAAAAAAAAAAAGCCACATTAAATCTACTTTGAGGCCATAAACATGAAAACTTCCAAGGGGGAGAGAGGGTTATCCTTTTAAAGGCACTGTAGACTTTTGTTATTGGGACCTGGCAGAAAACAAGCTGTAAACAAGAGGCAGCGTTATGATTAATTATTTATCATTTTACTACAGGATCAGTAAAAGAAGTAGACAAGGCTACCTTTGAAATATCACGGGTTAGATTTGTAAAAACATTGTTAACGTGTGTTCATCTACTGGCCTTAAAGCAAAGTGAGTTTCATCAAGAGAAAAGCAGGCGAAAAAAAATATTTGAATTGTTTACTCTTTCCTTGGCAAGTAAATGGCAAATTGTATCCTAATTAAAAACAATTGGGGGTTTGATCGATACTTTAAATGTGTAAACTTAAAACGTCCTGCAACAGCACCAATATAACATTTTGAAACTGTTCATTATCAGCAGAAACTCCAAATTTGTTTGTTTCAGCACTTTATTGCGACTGTACGAAAAATCAGTAAATAATATAATAAACACTTGTTTTGTGAAACACATTTGGCCAGTTTCATAGAGGTAAGATGTTCCCATGCCTTTTTTATGTGTCTTTTTTTCTTTTACATTGCTGAATGTGTGTCTTGGACAAGGGTTCAATAAATAAGTAGGTTTGTGTTTTTTTTTCACTTGAGGAATAAAAATGTGTCCACCGTTGAGCTGTGAGGATCTTCACCTTGTCAAGCTGCACCACTGGATCAAAATCTAATAAAAAGAGATTCTAATAAAAACATAAAACAAGTCCTGAAAGACTTATTCAATGCAATTAATTGAAAAAACTTTTTTTGTTCAGTAGTTTACCCAAATTCACAATCTCAACATCAGACAAAATTTTGTGCAAATTAAAAAAAACAAAGGTGCAAATAAATAAAAAAAAAAATCAAATGCATACACTCAGTTTCCTTTCCACAAGGTTTTAGTTTGATCCATTAGCTGTACGGTGGCTGATCGTTCAAAATTATTTTTCTATCTACACATCTATGGACTCTGCACCACCACAGGCTATGTTTGTTTTTTTAAAAAAAGAGCATTCTGTCTTTTATATATAAAATGTGCCCCAGCCTTGTGGCAAAGACATGTCTCCATCAAAAAGCAGTCCACTCTGGTTCAAACTCCGCTCCACTTCTGGTCACAACCCCACTTTTATTAATATTCACAGCCTCTCTGGATCCTCCTTCAACACAGCCCAGTCCCACCTCCTCAAATACTCAGCAACAATAGCAGCAGGAGCTGGACCCGGTGTCCGTTCAGCACAGGGGGAGGAATGATGACTTAAAGTCTGCAACAGATTCTGAGTTCAACTCGACTCGTATCGTCCCCTATAATTGAAGTCGTCAGGTCTCGTTTGACGTATGTTGTGAGGTTTTCAGATGTGCGGTGACGGTGAAAATCTATGAGTTTCTGGCAGCATTCTCATTACTAGGGGAGCTGGGGGAAGAAGAGGATGAGGAAGAGGGAGAGAAGTTCATTCCTGATAACCCTGGTGGGTCTGTGGCTGTGTTCTGTCCACTAAGACTCTTCCTGCACACAGGACACGTATCGTGCTGTTGGGAACAAGGATAACAAGGATACATTAACAAATTCACAAGACAGGTTTGGATGAAAAACAATTGCATCCACTTCTGCTACAGATGTAACTTAGAAGAAGAGTCTGATATCAATCTTTTTTTTATCTGTTTGGGACATCCTTGATAGATATACGTACCTGTTCCAGCCATGGTACTATACAGTCATTGTGAAACAAATGATTGCATGGCAGTTGTCTAACATTCTCCTCAACGCTGTAGTCTTCTTTGCACACAGGACACTCTAAACCAGCACCTGCACAAACACAAAACAACATACTGTCTGTCTGTCTGTCTCTTTGAGACACCCACAGTCACATGCATCAGCTGCATGGAAAATAGTGATAACACAGATTATGTTTATTTGAGTGTTGGCCATGTAAGATTAAATTCAAGCACTTCACTACCACTAATCTTCCCGCATTAGTCTGTGATGATAAGACAACATTTTCAGTGTCTTCTTGTAACAGAGAAAATACTTTTATTGAATTGGCTTACAGGCCTATGCAAAGAGTCCATCAACTTATTTCACTCAACTAACATGTGCATGTGAGTGTGTTACTCACCGAGAGAAGTGATCCCCAACAGCTTGCAAGATGATGGAACAGTGCTTTCCCTATATTCATTCTTTAGCGGCGCTGCTAAAACTTAACATGATCATTGATATCATCTGCTTTCGGGGCGCGCGCACGCATACGGAACGGAGCAGAGAGGTGAAGTGAAGATAACCGACAACCGTTGTCATTTGAGATGCAGTTAACACACAAGTCATAAAACTCAACTCCTGATGTACTGTACGTGTTTATTTGTATATAGAGCGGAGAAGTGAGATCCGATCACTAGTGGTCACTTGAGACGCATTCTAATGCCAGGTGTGAACTGACATAGAGCTGTCCACTTGTGATTGGATCACCCAAGAACACCTAGTTATGAACCGGCCCGTTCTCATTCCCAGGGCGTCTATATATAATATCAACGCCTTTGTCGCGACCTGTGGCGTTAGATACCGACGCACAAGGCACCCTTTAGCTTCGGTATGAGACGCACCGGGCTTTCCATTAACTACAACGTAAACCCATCCATGTCAATATTAAATGCTCAGGGAAAGTGCTGTGGTGACGTAGTTTAAAGAGGGAAATAGACACACCAGGCGAGTGGGAGTGGAGGTGGATGGGTCCAACAAACACAAGGCTTTCATCCAGGAGACCGCTGTTCGTGTCCTGTGCGTCACGTTACAATCAGCTGTTTGTTCATGTCCCCTGTTCACAACATTCAGTGTCATTTTCACTGTACAAACATAGTAGTTTTAAGCCCAACCATGATGTTTTTTCCTAAACCTAACTATAGTGGTTTTATTGCCTGAACCTAAGCAAGTGTTTTTGTTTAATTCACAACATGAAGCATGTGTTTACAGCGACCTAAAAGTGACACAGAGGGGTCTGACAAAGCGTCAGTATAGGACGAGTTGGGATGAGAATGTGTTGTATGAACAAGGCCAGAGAGAGACGTGGACTTACCCACATGTTCCTCTGTAATGGTAACGGTGGGTAAACTCTTTATCCTTTCTCTGTCTGCAGGAGGGGGACCCGTGTTTTCAAACTGGTTCAATAACTACAAGTGAAAAAGAACAAAATCACAATAAATGGCTGTGAGATCATCTGCATGACAACAAGGCTGTTCTGTAAATGACAACTTAAGACATTCACTACCTAGCTAAACTATATGTCTGATTTAAAGGATGAATTCTTCACAAAGTTTGAGTGCTATTTGTTTAGTGACAACAGAGTACCATCCATAAATAATCCCTTCTAAAAAAAAAAAAAGGCTTCTTTAAAATGTAGAAATCACTTTTAGGACTTTGGATCCTGGTATCATTATATTGCTATGAAATAAATTATACTATGGATTATGATATTATAAATAGCACTATTCCAGGGGATCTATTGAACAGGTTCTTGGGACACTGTAGCTGCCTAATTGATATGCAGTTTTAGCTCCACTGTCATGTAAAACATAACACTTTTTATACCTGTGTAATGATAGCATCAAGACCATTGGCACCCCAGGCGTAGTCCATTGGATTGGAATGTAGCATGCCCCTGCAAGACAAGATGGTAATCAACAAAAATATAATAATTTTACTGAAACAAGTAAGCAAACATGCATCGTAGTTTCTTACACTTACCATGGTCCCATTCCGATATTTGGCATGGCTGTCGGTGCTATGATTCCATTTACTAGCTGCTGGATAATTCTGTATCCAGAAAAAACATCACAAACAAGAAAAAAAACACTTTCAACTCTTGAATCAAACTGGGAACAAATATCTTTACATATTAATAGTTTTGTGGTTATAAAAATATATTCATTGTAGATATCTGCTGTTTGGTATTTATAGGAATAGTGTATCTTTGTTATGGATATTTTGTTTTATACTATTTGTATGAGGTGTTTGCATTAAGAGGCATAACAGATCACTTAAGTTAAGCAAAGTTCTACATTATATTTAGATTAATCTAACACATTATGTCACCGTATTCTAAAAATGGAAATGATATGAAGTGTTTTTTACCATAACATGTGAAGCATGTATTACACACACAAAAGAAGCTCTTTTTTTTTTTACCCGTATCCTCTTGTGTCCCACGACAACCTCCAACACACTCTACTGCTGAAAATGTCTCACCCCTCTAATGTGGGCACTCCCTCGTGGCGCGTACCCTGTCTTCGAGGAACATGTCGACCCCGCGGTTGCCGCGCACTGTATCGTTGCCGTGATGCCATTTCCCTTTCTCTCCTGTTTTCTGTCTCGCGGTTGTCCTCTGTGGGTAATCGCGTTCGAAGGTCAAAGTTCTCATCAAAAATCCCAAGGGCGAACGGACCGTACCCAGAGGGGAATGTGAACAAGTGCTGGTGATCCATGCTCTAGTAGAAAAGACAGAGACAATGTCAAATCCTGGTGCAGGGTGAAAAATGTATCCTGGATCAGCTGATTTAACAAGTCGCACTGACCTCAAAGGCTGGGCGGTTCTGTTCACTGGTGGAGGGTGTGGATGCGGACCCATTTTCAGTGCTGCACAAACACAGTGGTAAAGAAAGTGAAAAGCTAAGACTCAGAAATTCACTTAAACATCTAATTGATCAAATTCATGAGACACAAAATCATTTTCCATACCTTCTTTCCTCAGACAGCTCCTCAATGAAACCAGATTCACAGCGTGGACAGGTGTAGTCCTAAAGTGAAAATATAAATGTGAATATCTAGAATGTATACTAACGTAGACACAGCTGTCTGTTTATTAGGTACACATAGCTAAAATTAATGCACTATAATTCAACAGCTCGGAAAAAAATGCTACCCTCATGAGGTTGCCTCCAAAACGACCAAAACACAGTTTCAACAAAAACTGAATATTATAGCCTTCATACAAGTTGAATTTATTGTAGGTGGGGTGTAAGAAAATATCGATACCTGAGTATCGCAAGATTATGTTGTATGATACTGTAACGATTGCCGTTGGGCCTGACCACTTTCGATCTTTCGGAGGTTGTACCAGGCTCAGTTTCAAAGCTAGAGTGAAAATACTGGCATCATATGAAACTAGAAAATCCATTGGTACCAACCACATCATACTAGCTTGTCGCAAAGGAGACTAAAAATAATGCTCCAAAGTTACAAATTTTGGCGAGGAAAAACTAGGATGGCAATTTTCACAGGGGTCCGTTGACCTCTGACCTCAAGATATGTTACGATGGTTAAGTTAGATATGTTTTTATGTTTTTAAACTACATTTTAGTCTCGTCTTTTTTTGTCAATGATATTGCATGTTTGATATCATCACTGTTAGTGTTTAATAACATAATAATAATATATTTCGTCATAGTTTTCGTTAACAAAATGAATACTGGTTTAAGCTAACCCCATGCAGTTTGGGGCAAAAACATGCAGTTATTTGCATACAGCATACATTTGTTGATTTGCCTATTCTAAAATGGTGTATTTCTGGTGTGCTCTTTATACTTTTACAGTTTTCCTAAAATTAAATTAAAAAAAATAATTGCAATATATCGCAATATATTGAATCGTTACCCCAGTATTATGATACATATTGTATCGCCAGACTCTTGCCAACACACAGCCCTAATTGCAGGGCTTGTATTAGACTGCATTAGTTTTAGACATAGGTCTATGTGTACCTAATAAACTGGCAACCGAGTTTATGATGTCTAATAATGGAAAATATATACTTCCCTCTAAACATATGTCTATGTAAAGCGCAGATTATGCCAATGTTTATGTAGACCATAAGGTTAATAATCAATACCATCCATCCCAGATGTCTAACTGACAATTAAGTCACCTTGTGGTTTGTTATATGCTGATAATAACACATTGTGAGCACTTCCAATGGTAGTAACGTTATGCTGTCACAGGTAAGCAGCTGGCTGACTGTCAATAAACCTAGTACTGTAACATTCAAGAAGCTTCCCATGAATGGCGTGACAACAGACTGCTGTGGCAGGCAAGCGGGCAGTTACTACAATAGTAATATTGACTGTCTTTATCTGAGACTTGCTTTGGTTAGATATTGTGAAAGTTGTACTTCTGTTTGTGGTTACAATCGCAATAAGGTAACAGCAAAACTCATGGGAAAGACATTTACAAGAAGAGTTGTTGTATTAGCTGACTGGAAATCAATTGGACAAAGAAATTTGTCCATGTTGCTCACCCCTATTTTGTGCCTACTTGAATCATATTAACAATGTAAAGATGGAGTACATTTTCTAGTCCTAAATCGTGAACAACATTGTACATGGAGATTCAAGTTTCACAGTGCAGGCATAGTGTATGTGATGGAGCCTCTCTGGGCTTTACATGGTCTTCATTTGTTACAACAAAAGCCTCACATCCATACAGTTCCCCATTCACCACTCCTGTCCCCCTTGCTCCTGACATACGCCCCCCTGACAGACTCTGATTTAGAAAGTGAACCTTTCCTCTGTTAGCTAATGTTAGCTAGCTGACCGTTAACCGTTACCACTATGAGACCTGCAAAGCTGTTAAAGGTCCCATATTATAAAAAGGTGAGATTTTCATGTTTTTTTATTATAAAGCAGGCTTCAGTCCTATATAAATACTGTTAAAGTATCAAAACACTCAATCCACAGGGAAATACACACAGCCCGTATTCAGAAATTCTGCATTTGAACCAAGCTGTGAGGATTTCTGTCCATTCGTGATGTCACAAATATACAATATTTAGACCCTTTACACAGATTTAAACATAAACATTCTAAATGTGTCCCAGTTTAGTCCTGGTTGCAGTGCAATGTGAATGAAATCGGCTGCCAGGAAGTACACATGGACCCAAGCTGTTGCTTAGCAACGTAATTCTGTTGCAATTCCGTCACAGTTCCGTTGAAATTAACTAAAACGGAGCGTTTCAGACAGAAGGGTGAATACAGGCATATTCAGGCTGACAGTATGAGGAAAATAAAGTTTTTCTTTTTAACATTACAGCATGTAAACATGTTCTAGTTAGAAACACAAAATACAAGCATGAACCTGAAAATTAGTATAATATGGGACCTTTAAGATGAGCACTAATGTTATGTAGTTACTATTTACATACATATATACAGTCTTTCATGCTGGTAGCCATCAGGCTCCACAACCAAGGCTGACCCCCATATGAGTGAACTATGAGGACTATAAGAACTTTAAACATGCACTATCTGCAACCATCTTGGACTCTAACCACTGGCACACTTTACACTAACTTTACACTATACATCCTATATACCACTTACTTTACACTATACATCCCATATACCACTTACTTTACACTATACATCCCATATACCACTTACTTTACACTATACATCCTATATACCACTTTATAGACTGCACATAATGTACATATTACATTTATTTATCGCACATACTACATGTATTTATTGACGGACTGTACACACTATGTTCACCCATTCACTCCGTATCTTTATATCTCTATTATTGTTTTTTTTTTTTTTATCATTTTTGTATACCTTTACCTCTCCTGTGTTTCACTCTGTTTGCTGATGTTGCTGCTTTGACACCTGAATTTCCCTCCGGGGATTAATAAAGGTTCATCTTCTCTTATCTTATCTTATTAAACCACAATACAAACTGAATGTATATGTTTAAAACACAAGAGCATAACGTTATTAACGTTACTAACACTTGACTGTCACTGTGGACCGTTTGTTGCCTATGGAGCTAGCTACCTAGCCTAGCCTAGCTAAACAGCAGCAGTGGGTCGACGTTGACTGGCTGTTCAGACATAAAACACACATAAAAAAACACACAAGCCCAAATATAAATCACCCATTCTTCAAGGTAGGTTAATATGTCTCTTACCGGTAAACGCGGACTAATCTCTGCTGAACACCGGTGACAAAAAAACCGGCAGGGCCGTGGAGGAGCTTCAGCCATTTCTAAAGCAGTTAGACCAGTTCAGACGACAACCAACGGACGGCTAGCAACAAGGGACAATACAAACAGGACTTTTGCAAAAGGGAAAGACTCGGGAAGACTCGGTGAAAAACGGAAACATACGAGCGCCAACCGATTTAACGTTGCCATGGCAGCTAGAAAATTTCCAAGAAGAGGACTTCCGGTTGAATATTTAACTTGAAATAAAAGCGTATGTAATTATTTTATTTTATTATTGTTATTTTTTTTTAGTGGTAAAACTGGTAAAAACCTGACTTTTGCAAAGGGAAATACTCGAAAAGACTCAGTGGAAAAACGGAAACATACGAGCGTCTGATTTAATGTTACCATGGCAGCTAGAAAATTACCAAGAAGAGGACTTCCGGTTGAATATTTAACTTTAAATAAAAGCGTATGTAATTATTTTATTTTATTATTTATTTTTAAAGTCATGAACAAAAAACAAAAATGCTTTGAAACTTCTTAGTATAATAAAAGAATATGAATTACAGGTACAGCCCTAGCACCTTAATCTAATTTATTATTATTTTCATGTATAATTTTACATATTGTATCTGTTCTTGTTCTGTATGCACCTTGTCCTTTTACTTTAATGCAATAATCTATGAGCCATGTTGTTTGTAAATTTTAATTTGTTTAATAAAAAAACACAAAAAAAAACTTCTCTGACCACTTGAGGTCGAGTTTTTTTTTTTGGTGATGGTGTACAGTAGGTGACTCGGAAAGACTCGGTGGAAAACGGAAACATACGAACGCCAACCGACTTAATGTTACCATGGCAGCTAGAAAATTACCAAGAAGAGGACTTCCGGTTGAATATTTAACTTGAAATAAAAGCAATATGTAATATTCTATTTTGTCATTGTTATTATTATTTTTTTTAGTGGTAAAACTGGTGAGTAAGTAGAATACTGATCCACACTCCGTATCAGTTTTTTTTTTATTGCCTTTATTTCACAAACTGGTTATACAGGTTCAATTACAAAGACATGTGCAAAACTGTAAAAGGAACAACAAGACAAAATAATAGATGCCAGGGGATAAACAGCTTACGAGTACAAAGCCAGGGGAAATAAACATTTAGATAAATATATTAAAGGAGGTGTATAAAGTTAACGTCTTAATAGTTTTTTTTGTGTTCGGACGAGAGAATCAATTTAATGTATTGTTTGGTTTCATGTTCAAATACAAAAAAATGAAGGTTTAGATTTACTAAATTTGGATTTACGTATATGAAATTTAGCTAAGAGAATAATCAGATTAATAATATAATGTTCTTTGACTTTACTGTTACCTTTATAGAAACCAAACAAAACATTCTCTAGACATAGAATAAAATCATGGTCAATATTATCAATAATGAATCTACTCAAGTCCTTCCACAGCCTTTTGCTATGGTCACAGTGCCAGAATAAATGAAGAAGAGTTTCTGGGAGTACATCACAGAATGAACAGTTTACATCAATGTCCTGTTTAAACTTAACAAGATAATGACTTGCTGGATAATACCTGTGAAGTCCATAATCAGTTGGTGGCGGACAGTAATGCACCATAAGCATCCTGGATAACCCGTCCTACCCCCTCCATGATGAGCTAGTCAAGATGAGGAGCACCTTCAGCCACAGACTCATCCCTCCTCGGCACAACACAAAGCGCCTGGGTCAGTCCTTCATGCTGGTAGCCATCAGGCTCCACAACCAAGGCTGACCCCCATATGAGAACTATTAGGACTTTAAGAACTTTAAACATGCACTATCTACCTTTTAACATGCACTATCTGGTGCACTTTACACTCACTTTACACTATACATCCTATTTACCACTTTATTGCTGACTGCACATATGTACATATTACATTTATTTATTGCACATTCTACATTTATTTATTGACGGACTGTACACACTATGTTCACTCATTCACTCTGTATCTTTTATATCTCTATTATTGTCTTTATAATTTTTGTATACCTTTACCTCTCCTGTGATTCACTCTGTTTGATGATGTTGCTGCTTTGACACCTGAATTTCCCTCCGGGGATTAATAAAGGTTCATCTTATCTTATCTTATCTTATAAAGTTTTTTGCCAACCGCCATAAAACACTAAGGAAGAAGAAGAAGAAGAAGAAGAAGAAGAAGAAGAAGTAGCAGTTACATGCTAAGAAAGTACACAATCTTCTGATTAGTTACTTAAGGGCAACAGGAATAATGAAGATAATTTAATTATTAGTATTACTATTTTATTTTATTTCAGTTATTATTATTATTATTATTATTATTATTCCATTTTATTTTTATTTTATTTATTTATTTATTTTCCTGCCACTCTACTGCTCCACACTCCGGACCAGTAGGTGGCGGTATGCACCTTAAGCCGTTAGTGATCTACCATTAATACTGAGAGGAGAAGAAGAACCAGTGGACTCAGCTCACAGACCAACGGAAGGCCTTATTGTAGTCCGTGAGCGTCTTTTTCCCAAATATATTTACCTCCTGCTACGACCATGGAGCCTAGCGATGCAGGTACATCTTTACTGTGAATATAACTGTGATTATAACGTTAAACATGTCGCAGCTGGCCTCAATAAACACGTTAAATTAGCCAGATTAGCCGTTAGCTGTTAGCATCTAGCTGATAGAGCCGTAGGAGCGCTCTCTAACGCGTCACCAACGTTAGCTAGCTGTCTGGTAGATAAACAAGGCTGGTTAGTTATAAAACAATACAGGTTGATTTATATTTATGTAAGTTAACACATACTAGAGTTTCTTTAAGTTCTGCAAACTGTAACATCCACATTTAATGACATGAACGTCGCTTTTTTTGCCCCCCCAGTTTTTTAGCAGCCTTTAAAAGTAAAGTTTTCTTGTATGCTAGTCTGCAATGCAAAGTTAGATTATTACATATAAATGTATCTTATGTATATGCATTTGCCTTTGAGGAGATGAACCCGTGTATTGTCAATTATATAAAAAACTCAAATTTACTCCACCATAAAAAAATAATTTTCTTTTCTTTTAACTTTAGTAAAGTCAAGTCAAATTTATTTCTATAGCACATTTAAAACAACATGAGCTGATCAAAGTGCTTTACAGACATAGGCAGAATAAAAACAGGTCAACAGTGCAGACAACAAAATCACACACATCCACAGACAGAGACCAAGATAAAATCCATGAGTAAAAAGACTGTTATAATGAGCATTATAAAATGCCAATTAGTAATCACAATTCAAGTACATTCAAAAGCCACAGTAAAGAGGTGGGTCTTGAGCTGTGCCTTTACATCACAAAGGGACTAACGTTACAACTTGTATTTCGTTGTTGTAGAGTCAGTTAACCTTGAACCTTAATTGGGGCAAATTTCATAGAATACATATCAGAAAATGTTACTTACATTTGCTACCTTAACTGCCAGCTATACACCTATACGGCATGCTTATTGTTGTGATGTTTACACTGTCACTAATACTGCATTTATATTGTACATTTCAAGAAATATTCTTATTTATACCATTCTTGCATTTATATATAACACACTTAATAGATCCCACTTCTTAGCATTTTGCCTTTTACTTATTTACATTGTGGTTATACAGTATATCGCGTGTCTTAATGCAAATATTTGTACTGTAGTTTTGTTATTTACTTATATTTCTCTACATATATTGTGTTATATATTGTATCATTCATTACAGGTTACATACGCCTTTATTTCTATTTTCTTACATTTCTTTATGATTATATAAGAGCAGTTGTAATGCCCCAATTTCTTCCCGGGGATCAATAAAGTATTTCTGTTTCAGATATATTGCATTTTCCCTTTATTGTTGTTTTAGGGCGAGGAGGATGGAAGTCCAAGCCTATCCAGCCACAGAAAAACAAGATGAACATGAATATTCTCCGTCAAGAAAAGCTGATAGCTCAGAAGAAGAAGGAGATTGAGGCCAAAATGGCAGAGCAAGCAAAAATGAATGTGCAAACCCCGAGCAAACCCCTGCCTCCAAGGTAACAATATGCTCATTATGGACCTGGTAATATAGCACAGACACGGCAAACTTAAAGCTATGGAAATCATTTTATTTTTAAAGTACAGTGTGAATGTCTGGTCCTGCCAGTCAGTATTGTTATGTTTGAATGTTTTCTTTGACACCAACAGTTGCCTAAATTATAACAAAGTATATTTAAACATATTTAATTAATTCTGATCCCAATAGTTCTCCCAGTCTTCAAGGACCTTCTTCAAACAAGTTTTTAAATGATGGAAGCTTCTTACAGCAGTTCATGAGGATGCAGAAGGACAAACCCAACAATGGTTAGTACTTTGATCTGCACAGTTTTTACCAAAATATTACTCAAGTTTTTGTCATATCTTCATCACAAGTAATGTATTACTGTGATGTTGTATAGTGAATGTCACACAGCAGCATGAACGCTGGAACACAGACTAATAGCCATAACCTTATTTTTGGCTTATATAAGAGACAGACAAAAAGGCTCAAGGCTGTCTACTATAAGTCCTTGACAGCAGCACAGTTTGTGGGAGGTAGAGGTTTTTAAAGAGGGCATCCTGACCTAAGGAAACTAGTCTGGAATAGGAACGATGAACATTACCTCACATTACATACTTGTGTTGCTTACCAAATGTTCTGGTTCAAGAACAACCCTAACCATGAAGGCTTGTACTAGACTTTCTAAAAATGTGTCCTGTTTTATACTCTTTCTAGGTTCCACCAGTGATACCAAAACTCCCACAACCTCGACTTCATCACCAGGAGGAAATGCACAGCCGAAAAAGAGCATTCTTGTTGGCAAGCGGCCTGGCCTTGGAGTCAGTAGCATGCTCAGTCAGTTCAAGAACTACTCACACTCACACAAGAAGAATCCTGTTCTCAGCCAGAGGCCGAGCGTGTTTTGTTCTCCGGATGATGAAGATGAGGAAGAGGAGACAGATTACTCCAGATTCTTAGAGATGAAAGGTAAATCAAGGCCTGTGTTTTTCAGTGTATCTCTGGACAATTCCATGGCTTGGACATTTTCAGTGCATCTTCTTCATACTCCAGTGCCTTGTGACTGGCATTTTGTCATAGGTGCTCTTAGAGTAAATGTACTCATAGCCTGCTTAAAGTCTCTCCCCCAGAGGACTCAGACACCAGACTCATTATCGACAAGATGGCCTCTTTTGTGGCGGAGGGAGGAGCTGAGCTGGAGCGAAAGGCCCAGGAGGACTACAAGGACAATCCTGTTTTCTCGTAAGTTTTAAGGACAGTGTGGCACATCCAGATGTATTTACTCGTACAGTATATTCACACTAATCTGATTTCAAATGTTATCCTTGCCTTTCAGATTTTTATACGATAAGAGCAGCATGGAGTATCTCTACTACAAAAACAGAGTTGCCGTTTTGCGAAAGGATTTGCTAAGACCTGAGAATACGTCAGATAATGGTAAGATTACCTCTTCTCACACTCTGTCTTTTGTCTCTAATTTCTAGTGCAGGTTCACCATCAATCTGCTTCTTATTTTAGGCTGTGCATATACAGGTTATGGCTTCTTTAGTTTTTCTCTTATTCTCTTATGTTTTAATAAACCATATTTGTTTTTGGATTGGACTTTGAAAGCTGCAAAAAATTGAGTTCTACACTTTAACCAGTGTGTTGTGATATTTGTCCATGTGGCTCACCCATATGTTGTGCCTACTTGAATCATATTAAGAATTTAAAGATGGAGTACATTTTCTAGTCCTAAATTGTGCACAACATTGTAGATGCAGATCCAAGTTTCACAGTGTAGGGATAGTGTATGTGATGGAGCCTTTACATGGTCTTCATTTGTTACAACAAAAGCCTCACATCCATGCAGTTCCCCATTCACCACCCCTGTCCCCCTTGCTCCTCCTCCCTCCTTCCTCTTCTTATCCCCTATTGGCTCTAGACTGGTGGAGTGTGAGGGCCAGTTAAGTACGGTACAGTAGTAGAGTGTGAATTGAGTCCCAGTACTGATAGGCTGCTTAAAGTCTCCCCCCCAGTGGACGCGGAAACCCAACAGGTGGCTGAGAAGCTGGCCAGGTTTGTGGTGGAGGGTGGCCCCGAGGTGGAAGCCATCGCTGCCGAGCGTAACCGAGACAACCCCGCCTTCAGGTCAGTCACTGGATAATATATGTCACTGAGTTTCTATACACTTTGAGTCTGCTTTTACACAAAATATCTACTGTCCCTCCCTCAGTTTTTTATATGACCACCAAAGTCCAGCCTACCACTTCTTCAAAGAGAAAGTACAGCAGTATCGTGCTGCCGCCTCCCGGAGCTCTTCACCTCCAGCAGCAGAATCGAAGACAGACTTTCAGCAACCAGCTGCTTCGCCATTATCAGGAATCCCTCCACCGCTGAACGCCGCTCCTCTACCACACTTTCAGGAGGCAGGAACTCCGCCTGTCAAACGGAAGAGAAAGAGTAGATGGGGGTCTGAGGATGACAAAGTCGAGTTGCCCATTCCTCCCATCATTGTTCCTCAGGAGCTCACTGTTCCAGACCCTAACGCACCTTCTCTCTCTGGTACATGAACTGTTTTTCTACATGCTGTAAATATGTGTGCATACCAAGGTTATAATAGTTTGGAATTTTCAGTTACTGTTTATTTTATTTTAGCTTTGATTTTTCAATTTCATTTTAGTTAAGTTTAAGTTAGTTTTCAGAGTGCATTTGCTAGTTTTAGCTTAGTTTCAGTTATTCAAAAAGGTTTAGTTTTATATAGTTAGTTTTAGTTTTAGTTTTTTTTTTTTTTGGACCAGGTACAATGTATCAGATGTATGTAGTTATATATACATATAAAACAAGTCTTGAGGACTGTGCAGGAATGGCCATAATGTTTAATTTTCACGCTACTTTAGTGAAGTAATTGCAGCATAGCGCCATTTCCTGGAATGTTATGTCCGTTCAATTTCTGTGGTTCAATGTCACGAGGGTTGACGAAAATTCTTGCAGTCTTGTTTTTTCGGTAATGATATTTTATAGCTAAAAAAACTAAAACTGTAATTCATTTGTTCATTCTTATTTTATTTTGAGTTGTTTTTTACGTAGGCAAAATAATTTTCTGAAAGGATATCATTTTTATTAAGTTTCAGTTTACTAACAATATTTTTTACATTTTTGGAAGAGTCATAGAAGATAACAGTGCAGTTATTATTATACGTATTGATAAAATGGCACCAAGTATTGTTTTCTAAATCACATTTCAATTTGCTGTTTTGGCCACACCATCAGCCAAAAATTAAATTCTGAATATATAAGTTTGTGGTAACGTCTCTTTCAGCCCAGGACCTGAGGGGTCTCGGTTATAAGAAGGGAAAGCCTCTTGGTCTGGTAGGAGTGACGGAACTATCTGAGGACCAGAAGAAACAACTCAAAGAACAACAAGAGGTATGAAAGTGACAATTAAATGTACGCTGCATTTTTAACTATACCAAAACTCCACCCACAAATATTTTATTCACTCCTTTGTCTATAGTTTTTAATTTAATCTGTCTTTTAGAATAATCAGAAGGAATGTTGATAACTCGGCTTGATCGCACCATAAATTCAGGATAATTGGGCCCTGTAATCTCTTATCTCATCATTTTCTCATGTACTCTGTAGATGCAAGAGATGTTTGACATGATCATGAAGCACAAGCGCGCGATGGCGGAGATGCAGGTGATGTGGGAGAAGGCCATCAGAGACCACCAACATGAATACGACAGTGATGAAGAAGTGGACCAGCAGGCCGGCACCTGGGAGCATCGTCTCCGACAGATGGAAATGGAGAAGACTCGCGGTAAGGCTGACCATCAGTATGGATAGTTGGTCCTGCCTCTGCAACACTAGCAGCTGTCAGTGCTCGATAATCGGTTCTCATCAAGGTAAAAATGATCAACTGTTTAAAAAAAAGAACCTTCTCGTCTGTACTTTTCCAGAGTGGGCAGAATCTCTGACAGATATGGGTAAAGGGAAACATTTTATTGGTGACTTCCTGCCCCCTGAGGAGCTGGACAAGTTCATGGAGACCTTCAAGGCACTTAAGGTTCGTTTGCCTCTGAATTCACTTGTTCCCTCGCCTAATAGGGAAGGATTTCGCCGTTGTGCAACTGCTAGGAATGCACGTATCCATTAACTTCAGTTTTATAGGACTGCAACTAACGATCATGTTCATTGTTGATTAATCTGTTGATTATTTTCTCAATTAATCGATTAGCTGGTTTGGTCTATAAAATGGTGAAAAATGTCGATCAGTGTTTCCCAAAGTCCAAGATGACGTCCTCAAATGTCTTGTTTTGTCTACAACTTAAAGATATTCCGTTTACTGTCATAGAGGAGTAAAGAAACCAGAAAATATTCACATTTAAGAAGCTGGAATCAGAGAATTACTTTATTGACCGAATAATTGATTATCAAAAGTTGGCGATTCATTTAATAGTTAACAACTAATCGTTGCAGCTCTATAGTTTTAGAGGTAAATGTAGATGACACCTCTTTTGAATCGGAGAAGGAGGCACCAAACTAATGTAAATAATTGTTTTTCAGACATCATACAAGTCATTAAATGTTTTGAATGTGTTATTTTAAGAGGTGTTTTCTGTGTGTTTAGAGAAAATTATTTCACCTATTCTCTGCGGGATCTCTTCAGAGTATTATAAAACTTGTTTCATACATCTCTAGTGTACTTTGTGGTAGCTATTAGCCATTAAATGTCTGCTTTGCCACAGGAAGACCATACACAATTTAGCAGGGCCAAGGTCAGTTGAAAGTGTCTGTAAACAGGATTGTAATCATCCGTCCATGCCTCTGTTTTCAAGCTGCTTATCCAGGTCAGGGCCTCCGTGGCAACAGCCAGCAGAGCAACGCAGACGTCCCTTTTCCCCGAAAACTCCTCTCGTTCCTCCTGAGGGATCCCCAGGAGGAGACTGTAATTGCCACTTGTCTGTTTAACTCGATTTTGGCACTGTGGTGGAAAACACACTTTTTTTAAATCCCTTTTTAAAAGTTGAAAAACAGCAGACTGCCAATAGAGATTTTTTTTTTTCTAACGCAAATTCTCAGCTAGAGTCATGAAAAGTTAATGGAAAGTCAGCAGTCACGTAAGACCCAGGATGTAACACCGTTTGAGTGTAACGGCAAATGAAACTAAGAGAGAAAATGCAGGTTGTATTGAGTGAAGACCACCAGTGCGGAGTAACACCAACCCTGCTGTACTGAACAGTCTCAGATGACAGGCAGCGTTCATTCTTTTCCAGTTAAATCAACTGACTAATAGAAGGTCTTGCCTCACCTACGCTGAATTAGTATTCAATAATCTCCCCCACCCTCTCTCTCATCTGCAACCGCTTATCCCGTTAGGGGTCGCGGGGGGGGGGGCTGGAGCCGATCCCAGCCGACATTGGGCGAAGGCGGGGTACACCCTGGACAGGTCGCCAGTCCATCGCAGGGCTGACACATAGAGACAGACAACCATTCACGCTCACATTCACACCTATGGGCAATTTAGAGTCAACAATTAAACCGGAGTACCCGGAGAAAACCCACGCTAACACGGGGAGAACATGCAAACTCCACACAGAAGGGCCCCAAGTCAGATTCGAACCTGCAACCCTCTAGCTGTGAGGCGCCAGTGCTAACCACTACACCACCGTGCAGCCCCATCTCCCCCACCCTCCTCCTTTTATTTTTAGAAAGCAACAAAATGGTATTGGAGGCAGTGACATGGTGCAGCACTTCAGTGTGTATGGCATAAATGCACAACTCTCGTCTTCTTGTCTTGCAGGAGGGCCGGGACCCGGACTACTCAGAATACAAAGAGTTTAAGTTGACGGTGGAGAATCTTGGTTTCCGAATGCTTATGAAGATGGGCTGGAAGGAAGGTGATGGCCTGGGCAGTGACGGACAGGGCATCAAGGCTCCTGTCAACAAGTGAGCATTCATCTTCAGTACATTTGTCTTTCATTGCATTTCTTTATCATTCAGGGTACACTTGTAAATAACCGAAAATCTTTAATGAAGCAGCACTACAGTTATTTTTAAAGTGTGAAAAATACTTTTTCTAGTTCCCCAAAATCTAACTATCTCACACAAGTCTAGCTGACATTTTTACTTGGCATAGCAGGAAAGGCGCAAGTGTTACTAATAACGTTAACAACGGCTCCAGCAAGTGTCCCAGTAAGCCATGACGGTGAGCCGGCATGTACAATATCAGGACCCTGAAAGCCTCTGTTCACCCACACAGGTGTTTGCCGTTACTCTGGCTGATTAGACCTCTGAACGGGTTGAAAGTGGGCCACAGCTTTGATAGGAATTTATTAGGTCTCAAATCCTCATCTACCAATAAGAATGAGGTATAATTTGTCCTGCCATAGCAGGTTCAACAAAGCTAACAGGAAGATGTAAGTCAGATTGTCTAATGGCCACACAGTCCTGAGCAGAGGTCTAATCAGCCAGATTAACTGAAAACACCTGTGTGAGTTTTAACAGTCACTTGATATGGTGCAGTCAGATTGGATTTTGCTCCCCATTCATTTCTTTGTGGGACAGGGCGAGACACATTTGCTTCCAGTTCAGCCTGATTGAATCATAGGGCTCTCCAATAGACTTCTCATTTAGGAAATATTGTTGTTATTGTCTTGTTTTATAACTGCATGGCATAATAATACCAGCAGCAGAGAAAGAAGGGAGACTGAGACTAATGACAGTGAAAAGTCTGATGAAAATGCTGTATAATTCACGACTCTGTGGATGGCTGTTGTTAGCCTGCTAGCCATGTTAGCTCCGGCACTTTATGTTTACAACCTGTAACACCACCTCTGGTTTTGATGAAGTGTAAATAAAATGTGCTGGGAAGATTTCATACGAAAGCCGTTTTTCACATTAGACATTTTAACTGGTCGTAGCAGGAAAAGCACAGGTGTTACTAATAACATTAACAAGCCAGCATGCACAAAACCAGGACCCTGAAACTGAAGCAGCCATAATTACATGTATTATTTACACCTGTGCTTTTCATACTGTGACAAAATGTCTTCTGTGGAAAAGGCCTATTGGCATGCATTTCTTTTTTTTTTTACAATATACATTTGAGATAATCGGACTTCCCTTTACATCACAGATTGTGCCTTTAGCACATGCAGCAGACAATAGAGTAGTCATATAACTCTACACCTTTTGCATCAATAATCAGCTCTTAATGGCCTCACATGGGGTTTCACATTGAATCAGCTCTCTGCTTTTGTAGTTGTAGAGATGAATCTCAATGAGCAGACATACAGTAAGTCTGAGCTCTCTGTCATGATGTGGCACAAGACAGGATACAAGATTGAGGTAATTGGTAAGCATTGCTCCCGGGGTTGTGACCTCATATCTAAATTGTCATGACCATGGATCAACTGGTTTTGACTGGCTTGGTTTGAATTGACAAAAGAAGGGTTGAACATGGGTCAGATAACCCTGGTCCGACCCTGATCATCGGTGTGAAAGAGGTAATGGTAATTTATTAGTTTATTAGTTAGAGGTATACACGCCGGCACAGTCCAGAGAAGAGGTCTAATCAGCCAGATTAACTGAGAACACCTGTATGGGTGTTCAGAGGCTTTAAAATGAAGCAGCTAAATAGGATTATTTTTATTATTTACACCTGTGCTTTTTCTTCTGTGACATGTTAAACTATCTTCTGTGAACACGGCCTTTATTTGAACTGTTATGCTTTATCCAGATGGACTGAAAGTAACACTAATATTGTATTGGCTCTTGAATTACCAAACATGCATGAAAAGAGATTCTGAGCGTCTCCCTCTCTCTCTGTCCCACTACAGGGGTCAGACCGCTATGAACGGAGCCGGGTTGGGAGTTGACCGTCCAGCCTCGCTCACAAAAAATGACGATGAGTATGATGCTTTTAGAAAGAGGATGATGCTGGCTTACCGCTTCAGGCCAAACCCATTGGTAACTTCTATTTCACATTGTTTTCTGTTTGTTGTAACAATATTCTGTGAATTTGCATTGAGTTTAATGTGTAATAGAAATCCATACTCACTGTTTAATATTAGCTTTAGAAACGTAATGTTGCTGATCCATTCATCAGGGTTGAGTGTCCTTTGCTATAATATTTTAATCAAGTATTTCATTTTTGTTTCCACAGAATAATCCACGGAGACCATATTACTGATGTAGAGGACTGTTTCTTTTGTTTATACTTGTTCATGTTTATCATAACTTAAAAAGCTGTTTTCTGCAGCTGCCACAGTTCTGCTCGGTTTGTGAAATGGACTCTTATTGCAGAAATTTTAGTACGTGTGTGACGAGTAGAAAGATTCTCAATTACGTTTGAGGTTTAAAATGTTTCCTTTAAATAATGGATCACCTGTTTTTGTTACATTTCAATTTAATACTGTAACGACTTAAAATATATAAACTTGCATCGCCTGGCTTCCAGAAGGAGTTCACTCTTCAGTTCGTGTTACCATTTTGTTCCCTTTCAGAGCTTGACTCGACTATGCATTTCCAACTATATAACATTTTCCTCACTGTGTTATAACTGATTTTTGATTCCTGTCATTATATGCTTCTGTGTTCACAATAAAAAATGGCCACTTGCTGAAATGTGGACAGATATGTCTTTATAACTACTGTACGTATCTGTTACTTCACTTGTTTATGAGGAAATAAGTAGGAGCTAAGTTAATGGTACACTGAGTGCTGAATGCAGTTATCTATCCAATCATGTTCCCATCAGTATTCATTTCTGTACAGCTCTGGGCACCAGTGAGCGATTGAGCAGAGCTGACCAGGAGGAGGAGGAGGTTGACAGATCAGTGAAATCAGACCTTCAGTTTGCCATTCCCCAGGGGGGGTTTACACAGGATAAATATAACTCCGAAATCCCAGCTAAGCAAGAGCCACTCTGGTGTTGGCCACAGCATCAATCACAGGCTACTTGAGCCATATTAGAAGGTAAACCAAGGCTAAGTGTTAGTGGCATGGTAAAGTTAAAAAAAATGTCAGAAAATCAAACTCTTTTGTTTAAAATCTAATCAACTTACAAACTTCTGAGAAAAATATTTTTTTTGAAGACAGTGGAGTAGAAGCGCTGCTGGGTCTCTGTGGTAATCACATACAGGTGCTCTTTGGATCCTTCAGGTGTATTGGGCTCATTCAGTCTTATGACTAACGCGATGCAACCAACATAGGTCTTCATCAGGGTCACTGTGAGCATTCAGCAGTAGCTTGCACACCAACACTACAGTGTGCCTTGGATTATTTTTGAGGGAGACTTGCATTTTGTACTTTTCTCCACCCATGCAATGAGCCCTTCACAAGACTGAAAAATATATTTTTTTTATTTGAGAAGTCAGAACCTGGGAATGTTGGACATTTTTGATGGGAAAATAATGATTAAAATTGTTGCCATTATATTTTCGTAAATTGTTGAAAAACTTTATTCAGTTTATAAAAAAAGGTGCTATTTTCTCAATTACCTGGTGTATATGACACAACCTTGCTCTCATTCCCCAATGCCCTTAGTGTAGAGTGCATTTAAATTCATAACGTTTGCTTTGAGTTTACTGAACACTGACAAAAATGGATCAAGATCGGGACTTGGCCAATTATTTTTCTTCCTATATTATATATATTATACATTTTATATATATATATATACACAAAATATTTATATATGTATATATATTATATATATTTATTATATATATTATATATATATAATATATATTAAAACATATATACAAAATATGTATATATATATACTATATATATATATATATTATATGTAAAATAAACACCTTGTGGAAGAACTACTGCAGTTGTCAAAGAGTTATGGTGTGTCCCCTCCTGCTCATGGGGATATCCATCCATGGTAAATCCCCACATATATATCAATGGGATCAGACTACTAAATTAAATGTATAAAGCTGAGTATCTTACTATTTAAACTATTTATTGTCAGCCCTGGTTGCCATGCTGCTTTGCCAGTTCCTCCTCAGTGTGTGGGAGGAGAAGCAGTCTTTGATTTGACGCATTTACGTATGGAGCGGAGCGGCTGTCAGTGAGGAGAGTCTGAGGGGGAGGAGGAGAGGAGGTAAACAAGATGGCGACAACCTGGGTAGCAAGAAGAGAGTAACACGAAGAGGCAGAAAAATTGTAACTGATATACCAGAAAGACCCCCAAGGGAAACGTTTCGCTTCAGCCCAGGACCAGACACACACGGACGGAATAAATAGAAGCTGCAAACGGCAACAAGATTCGCATGGAAACAGGTGAGGAACCCGGTAACCAGGAGTTACATGGTTAGCTTGTTAGCTTAGCAATTTACGTTGGAATCTCAACGGCTCAGCAACGTTAGCCTGCTAGCTAGTGGTTAGCTTGCTAGCTAGCTTACTGTTAGCTAGCGGTTAGCATGCTAGCTAGCTAGCTTTTTTTTAAATTTTTATTTTATTTTATTAAACAAATTCTAATTTACAAACAACATGGCTCATAGATTATTGCATTCAAGTAAAAGGACAAGGTGCATACAGAACAAGAACAAATAAAATATGCAAAATTATACATGAAAATAATAAATTAAATTAAGGGCTAGGGCTGTACCTGTAATTCATATTATTATTATTAATAATAATAATAATACATTAAATTAAGGGGTAGGGCTGTACCTGTAATTCATATTAATAATAATAATAATAATAATAATACATTAAATTAAGGGGTAGGGCTGTACCTGTAATTCATATTAATAATAATAATAATACATTAAATTAAGGGCTAGGGCTGTACCTGTAATTCATATTATTATTAATAATAATAATAATACATTAAATTAAGGGGTAGGGCTGTACCTGTAATTCATATTAATAATAATAATAATAATAATAATACATTAAATTAAGGGGTAGGGCTGTACCTGTAATTCATATTAATAATAATAATAATACATTAAATTAAGGGCTAGGGCTGTACCTGTAATTCATATTATTATTAATAATAATAATAATACATTAAATTAAGGGGTAGGGCTGTACCTGTAATTCATATTAATAATAATAATAATAATAATAATACATTAAATTAAGGGGTAGGGCTGTACCTGTAATTCATATTAATAATAATAATAATACATTAAATTAAGGGCTAGGGCTGTACCTGTAATTCATATTATTATTAATAATAATAATAATACATTAAATTAAGGGGTAGGGCTGTACCTGTAATTCATATTAATAATAATAATAATAATAATAATACATTAAATTAAGGGGTAGGGCTGTACCTGTAATTCATATTAATAATAATAATAATACATTAAATTAAGGGGTAGGGCTGTACCTGTAATTCATATTAATAATAATAATAATAATAATACATTAAATTAAGGGGTAGGGCTGTACCTGTAATTCATATTTAATAATAATAATAATAATAATACATTAAATTAAGGGGTAGGGCTGTACCTGTAATTCATATTAATAATAATAATAATACATTAAATTAAGGGCTAGGGCTGTACCTGTAATTCATATTATTATTAATAATAATAATAATACATTAAATTAAGGGGTAGGGCTGTACCTGTAATTCATATTAATAATAATAATAATAATAATAATACATTAAATTAAGGGCTAGGGCTGTACCTGTAATTCATATTCTTCTATTATACTAAGAAGTTTCAATGCATTTTTGTTTTTCATGATTTTAAGGGCTTTTATGTAAGAAATAAACTCACAATGAAACACATTAAACCTATATAGGTTTCACTTACATATACTTGGATTTGTGCAAATAAAATTTTCCAAGAATGAGAATGTTATTCACCAGAAAGTCATCTTTGTTATTGTCAAGACCATAAACAATATCCTTTTGAGAGAAGTTTCCCAGATGAGAAACTTTGGGGAAAGCCAGTCATGTATATCATAAAGCCATAAAGCTCCAGAATATATACAATGGAAAAACAAATGATCAGTAGTTTCAGTATCATAACAAAATACACAGTTATTGGTTTCACTGGATGGATTGTGATACACTCCATTTAATATTTTAAAATGGATTTCTTTTGCTTTGGGAGTTAAGGGGAATTTTAGATATTTAGTCCGTAACATGTGAATAGTTTCTTTCTGATAGATTTGTGAAATTGAGTTTCTGTAAGATACTATAGGGTATGAGATGTGATTAAACATATTTCTAATTGTTTTGTTTGGGATTTTGACTTCCCTAAAGTCACAGCCACCAACTAGAAGTTGTGTGATAGGAGTAGGATTTGTTATAATTCCTCTAATCAAGCAGATAATAGAGTTGGGGATGGCTTTAGTTATTGATTTAAATATGTCACGATTGCCAATTAAATTATATCTGAGACAGAAATGCTCATATGACATGATACAGCCACTATCAACTAAGTGAGTCACCGACCAAATGCCTTTATCCATCCAGTCTTTGTTAAATAAAGATTTGTTTTTAACCACAACATATCTATTATTCCATATTGCTGTATATATATAGATATTTAGTCAGTAACATGTGAATAGTTTCTTATTCTAGTTTTCTAATTGCTTGCTAGTTAGCTAACGCTTAGCTAGCGGTTAGCTTGCGTTAGCTGCATGTATCTGGGTTGTTTCTCCGGTTTCAAAGGCTAGTTTGAGTGTTGGATCTGATGTTGATTTGTCTATTAGGTGAACATAACGTTAATGCAGTACAGTCCGAGAATAATTCCCGGTGTTGCCGGTGCTCCACTAACCGGCAAAATGAGGTGAAGTGTGCTAATCTTGACGGCTAATGTGAGCTAGCTGCATAACCGCCGTTAGCTACAGTTGTGTGACGACGTTTCGGTTTATTCTCCTCCAGTCAGTCCACAGTTATTCCTTCATACAACATTACATTAGTGGTTTTAAAGCAGGCTTCTGAGTTAAAACATGAACTGGTCGCTAAAAGGTGTGTATAAATATCGATGAACAAGAAAGTGTATGTTGGCAAGCTAGTTTCATTCAAGCAGACTATGCTATGTTAGCTTACCTTCAGGCTAATACTTGATTTTTTTTATTTTTATTATTTCAATTGAGCAATTTCAGTGCCTCTGTTTAATGAAAGTAGGGTGTTATCTAAATGTGTTCTTACATAAATTATACTCTTTTCGTGTTGATGTGTCTGTGCCTTAGCTTACAAGATAGCTAATAGTTGATTTTTATTTTATTTTTATTTATTTCAACTGAGCAACTAAAGTGTCAATCTTAAATCACACACTGTTTAATTAAAGTAGGGTGCTGAATGTGTTCTTTGCATATGTTATAGTATTTTCGTGTTGATGTGTGTGTGTGTGTGTGTGTGTGTGTGTGTGTGTGTGTGTCTCACATCACAGATTTGGAAACCCAGTAAGGTTAACCGGTCATGTGTTGATGTCTGCACAGATTGTTTACCAAAGAGGGCTAATTTAGGTCAGTGAAAGCCATGATGTGTGCATTTTCAATAATGTTTTAAATGGTTCTTGTTTTTTTTTTCAGGCACCTGGCAGTAGGAATCCGTGGTGTGGCATGGAGGACACCTGAGGACGGTTTTGGACACATTGGATGGCTCAGTCGACCTCCAGGAGCCGGGCTGACACTGCGTTTGGCTGTAGATCTGTGCCTGGATCCAGTCCAGCTCTACACACTTATGCATCCTGAGGAAAGCTATGATTTGAAGCATGGACCTTTGACAGAAATGCTGTGCTGCATGGCCTTGAAGCAGAACTGGTTGCCTCTACCTTAGTCTGTATGGTATTAAATTCCTATAGAGGTGATTGAGAGTTGAACAGAGAAGAAGAACATTTTAGAATCACAATTTTTCTTTCATTTCTGTCACAGATGTAGTACAAAACACACAGTATAGAGCACTAACTTAGCACTGGACCCAACAGATCGTTCACCTCTGTTCGCACCTCATTGAGAGAAAAGAGCCCTAATGTTTACAAATTGGGATTGATCCCCCACCTCCTCCCTCAACTCAGGCCTGATTATTCTCTCTCCCATGTTCAGTATTTTGTAATTCATCTGTATTCCCATCTTGTGGAATTGAAACACTCGGCTCAGTGCTGAAAGGTTACCAGTGGAATACTCTCCAGCAGCAATCATAGCTATTTGGGAACGTTTTTGCACAGGAGGCTTAAGTTGTGACTGCCGAATCATCAGTCATGAGTGTCGGCGAGCTGCATCATCTTGACTATCTAAATGAAAATGAACTGATGGAGATGGATACTTTCATTCACCGCATTGACTCTACAGAGGTGATCTACCAGCCGCGGAGGAAGAGGGCGAAGCTGATAGGAAAGTACTTGATGGGGGATCTGCTAGGGGAGGGATCTTATGGCAAAGTGAAAGAGATGCTGGACTCAGAGACACTTTGTCGCAGGGCTGTGAAAATACTGAAGAAGAAGAAATTGAGGAGGATTCCCAATGGAGAAGCCAATGTGAAAAAGTGAGTTTGTCAACCTGCTTTCTTTGACCCTTTATATCCCTCTTTTCTCTGCACTCTTGACAGTTTAACCAGTGTCACTGACTCCTCACCTGTGCAGTGTGAGGGATAGTTTGTTATCATGAGATAACAATAGCATTGACTTGACTGTTATGCTTTATGTTATCTTAATATGAGTTAATTCATTTGAATCACCCTAATGAAAATTTAATGACAAAAGTCAACTTGGTTTCTTATGACTGTGCCACAATGAGAAAGGCCCGTCATGCCTGGCCCACTTTATTAACCATCCCTCCCTGTGCACAACGCTTAACTTTCATTTCAACCTGCAATTCAAATACTTCACTTGAAATCTCCACTACCTTAGTTTCAGTACAAATACCCAAATAATACCTTTTTGATGATTTACTTCACTTTCTACAAAAAGCCAAACACTATAACACACTATAAAGAATAATTCATGCAGCCATTCTTCTCTGACCTCTTCTGGTTGAAGTTCTCATATCTTTTGCACCAACAGCATGACCGTTGAGTCTGGTCAGAAGAAGCGTGCTCTGTTTCACCTGTAATCACACCCAACAGTGATGTGAAGTTGCACTCAGCAACACACCCTAAATACACTTCTGCACCAACGTGAGAACTTCAGTCAGTAGAGGTCAACAAAATACTCCTTTAGCTCGTGTTTCAAAAACTTTCCCTAAATAATAACAGTTTTAAATGGACAAAAGGATCATTTAAATCAGAAAACATCTCTGCTTTCAATACTCATTGCAGCAGATGCCTTTTAGTCAGTACTCAAAGGTTCAGTACCTATTCTGGGTATGAAACTAATGTGACAACATGCATAGAGTCTTAGCCTTTACACACACGAACGTAGAGCTGTGTCAGTATTTAAATGTACAACAGTGATAATCTGACACAGTGTTAAAATGTCCATAGTGAAGGAGGGCACAGAGGATATACCTCTGCTTCATACAGTGCGTTTACATGCACTTTAAATGGGTCAACTTTTTGCAACAACCCAGTTTTGTAAACATTGCATAAACAAAAAATTTTGTTGCTGTAATCGAGGTGAAGGAATAAGAGAAACATGGTTAGCGCAGCTAGACATTTACCACAAAAACAGCCACCGTCTGTAGTGACGTAGCGTGTAGCCGTAACCAGATTCCTCTCAATAAGTTGGTTTATTGTTTGCACATTAATGTAGTCAGCGCTACCAAAGATCTTCTTTTAAATTAATGCAACTCAAGAAAAATTACCATGTAAAACCAATAATTTAGGCTATAAGAAAACAGTGATGTTTGTTGCCAGTGATTAACACATTGCAAGGAAATGCAACACAATGTATTACTTAATTGATTATTTGTTCTACGTAGAAAACATTTTTTCTTAGTTGCGTGGCTAGTAATACGTATCAAAATCAGGCCGTTATCTAATTAAATATCTTAAATAGATTTTTTAAAAATCTAAAATGTTCTTGCCTATTTGTTCCCATCTCTCTGCTCGTCTGTCTTCTGTCTTGATTCCTCTGCGATTTGGCTTTCTAAATATTCAAACTTTTTTTTCTGCATCCCCTGTTTCCTGATGAGTATCAGAAGTTTTAATCACACAGTAGTTTATTAAATATTGCTCCAGCCTTTCGCTGCGGGCCTGTGCTAATTATAGAGGAAGCTTTAGAAAAACTGTCAAAATGAGTTCACACAGAGAGAAAGAAGAGCTGCAAGATGGTGTGTTTTTAGGCTGCAGAAGAATGATGAAAAGCCTGTGGTGACAGCTCAGTAAGAATCATTTTGTTGGGATTGTAGCAGCTTGTATATTTATCAGATATCCAGACTAACTTTACTAAAGTCTATCACAGAATATTGTGTTAACCATTCTCCTCAGTCTCCAGTTAGTTGGGACTGAAAGCAGCCTGTCAGCAGCTCGACGGCAGCAGCTGCAGTTCTCCATCAGTGTCTACACTGGATCCCTTCAGCCATAGTATTGACTTGCTTTCAGAAGCGTTTGTTAACATGCTGAAGTTGGGGAAAAAATAGACTTGAAGCCTAAAACGACTCTTCACGTCACATTAAAATGTATGCGAAGGGTTGCACTGAATAGAACTGAAGTGTATATCTTTCTTGAGATGGCTGATTGAGAAATGTAGCTATTTTAAGAAGTTGACCAGAGATGCATTTAATCATGTAGTGGTTCTAGATTAAATACACTTGCATTTGCAAAGTCCAATCACTGATGTCAATATCCTGGTAGAAACTACATCATGAAGACAAAAGAATATTTCAAGCGTATCTGTAATGTTGTTATGTAAAAGTACAAAGAAGGAGAAACATACAACAACATAAGCAACACTCCGTAAGGTCAGACATTAAAAAGTCCTTGTGAAAAGGCCACTAAGAAGCCTGTGACGGCTTGAACGGTGCTGCAGGGCTGCATGGCTGAGATGGTAGACACTGTGCATGCTACTGTTGCCCGGGGTTGAAAAAATCTCACATGACAGCTTGGTTAGTGTTTGCTGGAATTGAAGGTAGAGGGTAAAAGACAGAGAAATCCTGGTGGAAAACCTACTGCTGTTTGCAAGAGAAGTGAGAGTGGGGAGAGGCAGAGCTACACCGAAATTACTTTAAAACAACTATATTAATGTCCTGGAGTGGCCAACTCTAAGACTGGGCCTCAGTCAAAGCAGAATTTGTGGCGGAACTTAAAAATGACTGTTAAGTCACAGTCCCAATGTTACTTGACAGGTTGAGCAGTTTCGCAAAGAAGAATGGCGGAAATCTGTCGTGTTCAGATGTGGGAGATTAGTGATTAAAAATGTCAAAACTATGGAGACAAAATAAACAATTTGAAGAGGTTGGACACATTGTACTGCAGATGGAAAGTTACTCAAGTTTAAAATCTGGTCTCACTCCCACCTTTTCTTACTGTTGCCATATAATGATACTGAATACCTTTTGTGTATCTTCCTGAAGTTGTCCCAAATATTTCTCATACCATAAATGATTTTTATATTCCCCTGGGTGACGAGATAGTTAGGTGGGAGCTCTGTTCTCGCTTTTCTTGTTTTCAAAGGTGTTTTTTTAATCCTGGATATATTTTTATTTTTAGGACAAAGCTGCAGCGGTAGACTACATGGTTGTGTCACTCTGTTAATAAGACCACAGCAGTGTTCTTTGATGTGTGAAATTAATTTGTCCTGTGGGTGTTCTTCTTCTCCGTCCGTCTCACTTGGTGGAGACCTTATGTTTTCCAGCTTGAGGAAGCTGGATTCTCGAGCCTGTGAAGGCCTGTTTGTGTGTGGATGCCGTAGTAGCCCTTAGCCTCCCCATTCAGCCTCTGTTTAGCATTCCTGTCTGCCAAACACTTCCTGCTTTCACAGGGTTGCCACGGGAATGGGCATGCTCATACTGGCATTGATTGAGCAATTGACCACTCCTGTTTCTACGTCAACACCCCAAAAATGCCATGCCCTTGTTTGGAATGACAGGAGCGCACATGGACACATACACACATTCCCTAAACTAGACACAGACTCGGGACCAGCACAGTGAAGATGCAGATTTGGATCCGTTGTTAATGTTGCCACTGTGTGCCAGAGTAGCTGCTATATCGCTGAGTGCTGAAATCCTTTCAGCTCTGCAGCCTGCAGGCCTTGAACACACAAGGTCCATCGGCACACGTTGGAACTCAGAGACTGCAGATGGACTGCAGCAGTCACTGTGCCTTAGTGGCAGCGCCGCCTCGGTTTTATGATTTGTTTTATGGAAACAAGCAGCGAGGCCGATGCAGCTTGCTTTGGTACATTTCAGACGTGTCATCTGCGCTCGCTATGCAGCAGAGATGATGCATAGCTTAAAATGATGCTATTCATTCTGCTTTAACATATTTTTTTGAACAAAGTTTATTTCTGAATTTCTGTTAATACAACTTTGGCAATTAATTCTTATGATAGACATACCCTCCTTCCCCACTCATGATAACATGATAGAGAGTATACAACTTAAACTATGCAAGGGAAAAAAGTAAACAAATAATGTTAAATAATAAATGTACAAATAATATAAAACAATCAAAGTTAAACCTGCAGTAGGCAGAATGTTTTTGGCATCATTGGGCAAAACTTCCATAATAACCTTTTAGCATATTGTAATTCAAGTGTTCTGAGAGAAAACTAGACTTCTACACCTCCTCATGGCTCCGTTTTCAGGCTTTAAAAAGTCTAGCTTGACAGGAGACTTTGGCCAATCATAGGTCATTTTAGAGAGCGACCGTTCCTATTGGCTGTTCATTCAATGGAGGCAGCTGTCAATCACTCACAAACTCTAATTAAACGGTCAAACTAGGCAGCGCTGATCAAATATGAATCAATATTATGTTACTGTAATGTCTAATTTTCTCCTCAAATGTTTTCAGAAACGTCTTGTAGTGTACTGTTTAGCTGTAAAATGAGAACGTGTGCTCCCACTAGTGGGCGGTGCTTGGTTTTTCCTCAACTGATCTCAACATGGCTGCCGGGTCACAAACTTTCTCACGGCAGGCTGGTGGTTCTAAGGATTTATCAGTAGTTTTGGGAAGCATATCAAATATTAACTGCCAAAAATGTTATAACTTAGGACAATCATGTGAATTAGAGTGGCTTGGTTCCCTTGTCACACATGGGGTCTATATTGGATGTGAATTGGGATGTCAGTGGAAAATTTCAAACTGCATAACAGTATGCTTCATATGTATCGAGGATGAATATATTCCCCCCATCATCCTTGACCAAATGGAGGCTGACTTGGCACCAGAATACCCATTTGTCAGTAGTGAGATTGTGTATAAGGCAGAGGACTGACACAGCTCATAAACTGCAGGCTGATAAGGGACAGAAAAGCTCCAGAGTGTTTGTCGTGAGATTGTGTTAAAGTAGAAAAAGAAGGAACAGATGATGCCTCAGCACTGTAGGGGCTTTATTTCTTTTTGGCACAGACGCACTCCCGTTATAGCTGTGACTTGTCTGTGCTGTTACACATTAAATCACATTTATTCTGTTTAAATAAGAACCATATCTTTTACAAATCTAAATATATTCACACAGACCAAAAATGTATTTGGTTTTATATTTTTGTCAGTGACACTGATGTCTTTGACGTTGGTCATATTATGGTTTGTCCACTCTACATATGCAGTGATGATGAAATGGACAAAGCTGGGGTGGTGCTGCTGATTACTGTATGACGCTATGGAAGAGGGGAAATAATTTAACCAGCGCCATCTTCAATAACGGCAAACATTTTGGATTTTATGATCTCCCAAGGACGGAGGACGAGTCCACTGCAAATGGCAGACTGGTGTCATTGTTTGACTGAAGCATACAGCGAATAGCACGTCGGTTTTATTCAATATTCACTGCTGCTAATTAAAACACATTACTGGCTGTGTTATGCGGTAATATGAACAATGTAGCAGTGAGACAAATTGAATCTAAATCTAATCACAAGATTCCCCTCCTTAATTGTTAATGAAAACATTAGTGTTTCCTCTGTGTGTGGATGTGGGTAGCAAGTCTGTGGTTTGTACTTTGTGTTCTTCCAATCCAGATCCAAATTCATTAGTGTCCCCTCTCACAGCTCTCTGATGAATGTGGAGTCTCCAGGGTGTATTGCCATGCTGGTGATTTAAACCTCTTCTCCTTGGGTAGCGCAGTGAACTGTCAGGTTATCTGTCTTTATGAGACTACTGTAATTGACTGCTGCTGCACTCAGACAACATCAAGTCTTGCAGTATCATTCCTGCTATTCTGTTTTCTATGAATCTCACCTTTTTAGAAAAGTATCACATTTGTTTTTACTTTTAAGGAACCAGCGTGTAACATTTAGGGGGGGATCTATTTGCAGAACTGGAATATGTATTATATATATTGCAATTGTGGTATAATTTGTGATATTAGAGGGATTGACATTGTTTTTCACTGAAAATCATTAAAATGATTATGATGTGATTTTTGCGGGGATCTGTACCAAACAAAGATGTTTTATTAAGTCTGTAGAATAGGCCAGGACTTCTCTGCAGCACCTTTCAACAAATATTGTGCCTCCTGCAATTTGAAAATTGCAGTAAGCCATATCGCAATTTCGATAACATTTCGACAAGGGCCAGTACAGTGTTAGATTATTATTTTCAATCCCTATACATTTACTGAATTAATCTTTTGCATGTTTTTGTTCTTGTGTCCGTTTTATAGGGAGATTCAGCTGCTAAGAAGACTCCAACACAAGAATGTGATTCAGTTGGTGGATGTGCTCTACAATGAAGAGAAGCAGAAAATATATCCTTTGGTTGTAAATGAGTGTGCATGTGAGCAATGCTTTTAGATGTTAGATTTGAATGTTGCTGTTCGTGAGGGTTATTTCTATGCCTAAATATTTCTATTTACTTATCAGCTTTGTAATAGGCTCACTTTATTAAAGGATCTGTTTGTTTGGTTTGGCAAATCCCCTTGACTGCTGACTTACGTATATGGTGATGGAGTATTGCGTTTGTGGGATGCAAGAAATGCTGGACAGCGTCCCAGAAAAAAGGTTTCCAGTATTTCAAGCTCACGGGTAAGAGTCTGTTTTTCTCTCCCCTCTCTGCTCCCTCTCTCCCTCTTTCTCTCAGTCTCTCTGCTATATTTAGATTAAGCCTCTCTGCAGCCATCGCTCCAGGCCTAAGTTTAGATCCAAGACTGCAGGGCCTCTACTGTTAAAATAACTGACCATAGATTGTGTGAATGCGTAGTCAATGCTGGAAAGCCACTGACGCTAAAGAAGTGATGAAGGTTCATGTGACCACAGTGATAAATTGTTTGTTAAGCCAGTTGTTTTTTTACAACTTACAGTGTGGATCACTTCCATTCCTCTTTGAGTCGTATCCATCAACCCCTCTGTTTCTCTTTTACAGGTACTTTTGCCAACTCTTAGATGGCCTTGAATATTTGCACAGCCAGGGAATAGTTCACAAAGACATTAAACCAGGGAATCTGCTGCTGACCACAGACGGGGCACTTAAAATCTCCGACCTGGGAGTAGCAGAGGTGAGCTCGGGCTGCAGTGTTGTCTACCATCTAGGGGGAATGATTGTTTGTTTTTTTCACTATCAGATTTCAGCAAATCAAACATCTACTAGTCTTATTCCTAATTTCCTTTCATTTCCACACATTTCAGCTAATTGGTAGTTAGTAAGTGAAACTTGAAGGTTATCATTTTGTGGACACAACCAGCTCAGATATACACAAAAACACAGTCAGTGGAAAAGTACTGTTGATAGGGATGCTTTTAAGCTTCAGTACACTTAAATTCATTGTGTAGAAACGGTTTTCTATGTCGGTGCATCTTACTATAGATACATGCCGACTTAAGTGGATGAATCTACACACATTACTGTAGATTTTGTATTTCATTTGTAGTTTCAGTGTTTTCCTCATTATGTGACGGAAGTGGATGAGTGTAAAATAGATTTTGCCTACAAGTGTCTCAGTCTATTCTGTGTTTTTAGTTTTAAGGTTTAACACTAGTTGTGGTTCTAGTGTAGACAGTGTTGCTTAAGAAGCAAATGGAAATTTTAATTTTAGCCTCCTTTCTAACAAGTGGTACCAATGGATTAGGTTTTCTAGTTTCACACGATACCAGTGTCTTCATTCTAAATTTAAAATTGAGCCCACTACAACCTTTGAAAGATCGATTGTGTTACTGCGTTAAAGAAATTAGTGGTGTTAAAACACGTCATTATTATGTTATGCGTATTGCATTAATAACTTTCACAGCCCTAGTAATTTCATAATTCATATTTGTGGTTGTAGATATAGAGAAATACTAACTCAAAACCTTACTAATCTTATTCACTCTATTTTTCAGGCCCTTCACCCATTTGCAGAGGATGACACATGTCGCACCAGTCAGGGCTCTCCGGCCTTCCAGCCTCCAGAGATCGCCAACGGACTGGACACCTTTTCAGGGTTTAAAGTGGACATTTGGTCTGCTGGAGTAACACTGTGAGTAGTTCTCAGAACGTTTTACATTTCATGGCATTTTAAAGGCCCAATTATAGACAGAAGACCTGCTAAGTTGTCTTAATATCTGACAAAATTAGTTGCTCGTGGTACTTAATTGCTTGTCATAGGATCTTGCTTGTCCTCTCTTAGGGAGCTCAAAGGGCAGAGCAGCAGAAGCTAATAGAGAAAAACACTTAACAGACATCCTTACTGATTCTCAGTCACCTCTCTAAGTACTTTTCATACATTGGCGTGCGTGCTGTGTATACATTTACACTCTGTTGTCCACCTGTAAGGACCTCAAAAAGAGTCTTTCCTGCTGCTGGTCATTCTGTGTAAAGCTCAAAGTGTAGGATTTAGGGGAATGAATAGACACACTGCCTACAAGATATAGAGAGGATTGACAAGTAAGGTGTATGTAGGCATGTTATAAAGTTAAAGAGGACATATTATGCTCATTTTCAGGTGCATACATGTATTTTGGGTTTTCTACTAGAACATGTTAACATGCTTTAATGTTCAAAAACTGCTGTGCTGCAGCTCCTCTTTTCACCCTCTGAAACACTGTTTGAGCAAGGCGTTTCAGGCAGTTCAGGAGCAGTGTTTCCATGGGGGAGAGTAACTCCTTTTTTGGCGTGGACTTGGGCTTTGTAACTTTGCAGACCTTTTACATGCACAAAAAACTATATAACACACTAAAGGAAAGGGAACAAGCACAAGTCCAATAAGTCCTTTTTTAAAAAGTGCACCAGTATGGTTCTATTAGATTTTAAAGAACAGAAAGGTCTATCTAAATTCATACATAGAACATTAGATGTGTGCAAACCATTTTGACAACTGTTAACAGTATCCCAGTCTATGATGCGCTTACAGTATTAACCTCCATCCATTCAGATACAACCTTACAACGAGTCTGTATCCGTTTGAGGGGGACAACATCTATAAGCTATTTGAGAACATTGGAAAAGGAGACTACACTATTCCCGAGGAGTGTGGACCCCTCCTGTCGGACCTGCTGCGAGGTGAGTGGGGTATACTGCAAAATGTTTTTACCATAAGGCCAAATTACACTTTCTCATCAAGGTGTTGCCGTGGTTACATACCAATGCCGTAGAGGATGACTCATAGCTCAGCGTAGGATTAATCCATTGAGTGTCGTATTTTTGTCACAGCAGTAGATGACTGTGTCATGCATCATCAGGTATGCATTTATTTTAACAATGGTAGTTAAAAGGTTTGCTTTTAGTATGTTTTTAATGATTACTAAATGCAAGTTTGTGAAGCATTACAGCAAAAGGTTCGATTGGAAGTAAAATCTTTGAGCTTTTTGTTGTTTTGAGAGCCGTAGTACATCACAAAAAAAAGTCCCCTCCGGTCGCACTGTGATCTTTTATGTATGCGTCCACTAGGTGGTGCTGTGACACTGAAAGTCACTGTGACTTCTCAGCATGAGAGGCTTCCTCCAAACTGTAGAAATCCCTCCAGCTGTTGACGTAGTTTCCATTGATCTGGAGCCAGCAGCAGAATACTAAACACTTCATAGTCAGGCGTTGCTTTTCCTCGACTGGAATGCTGCAATGCTTCTGCTCCTTGTAAAAACAAATAGAGTCAAGGGGCTTTTACAGTGAGACGTATAATCGGCTGAATGGATGTAAAATCCATAAAGAATGTTGGGAAGATTATGTTTGCACCAGCTAATGAAACCATGCGGCTGAATGCCTCGTATTCTAGCTTGTTATCCAACTCATCTCGTTATTGGTGTCACATGGAGGGATTTTGAACAACCATGAATAGAAGGAAAAACCTGCAACACATTCTGGTGCTGTTATAACTCACATAGCCTCCATCCCCCATTTTGTGTGAGCGCGCGTGACGTCTGTGTGTGATGACGCAGCACCTGGGAGATAGTCAGTCCATAATTACATGGTCTAAAATAAGCCTAGTGCCACAAAAGGTGTCCTTCAGCAGGCGCAGCACTACTATCAGCACTCTGCATGCTGCCCCTCTCTGCCTGCTGGGAGACAATTACATTATTAGGTCTGGATAGGCACTGCATCACTGCTGCCTTATCACGCTGACATTCTGCTTTTCCCACAGATTCGGCCCACATTATGATAATTAAGGGACAAAATCTTCATTACATTGGTACAGCTGTTTCGCCACTCATATTGATGTTTCCGTACTGTACCTCATTGACTCCTTAAGCTTTGCAGGATGCCGTGACACAGAGTGATGAATGAGATTATTACGTGCATTAATTAATGTTCCTTGGATGAGTTTATCATCTGTCTGCCGTTAGCCCGCCGCTCGCCGCTGCGGCCTCCCACCAGCTTATGTTAAACACTTAACAGAAAGAGGATGTGAGTGGAGAAATTGTTCAGGATTACTGTGATTCAATTGACCTTTTGTAATGTTTGTTTTTCAGGAATGCTTGAGTACGACCCTGCGAAGAGGTTTTCCATACAGAACATAAGGCAACACAAGTGAGTGATTTAGTAAATTGCATGTATCATGTATCCCATGTAAAATGATGTGTTATTCTCCTGATTCATACACTAAGTGTTTAGTAAACATGTCATTTACTTGTCCATTTTCTCCGTTGCCTGTCCCTCCTAGCTGGGTGCGTAAGAAACACCCTCCGTCTGAGCCCCCTGTGCCCATCCCTGCCAACGCAGAGAGCAGGGATCCCTGGCGGAGTATGACGGTCGTGCCCTACCTGGAGGATCTGCACGGCTACACAGAGGAGGACGATGACGAGCTCTACGACGGAGAGGACGAGATCATATACACTCAGGACTTCACAGTGCCAGGTTAGTGTGAGCTCAGACAACTCTCACAGCTGCAGATGGATTTAAATGTGTGTGTTTTGTGGTGTGAGAGCAATCAGTGTTATAAATGTCTTTTGTGTTGTTTTGTTTAGTCTCCTCCTTCTGTTTTGGCTTTGAGAAGACGAGGAACTGTTTGTTGTCTCATTGTTTGCTGCTTCCTCCTCTTGTATGTCAACGCTGAATCGTCCTTCTTAGAAATGCGTTACAGAAAAATTTCACTAGTCTTTCCCCCAGTGATTGTCATGCACTTTTGTTTTAGTGGTTAAAAACAACTTGAACCGTAGGATTCTGACGGGCATAAACTGACCATTAAATATGCCTTTAAAAATTCAACACCATCAGACACTGTTTTTGCATAGGACCTGCATATTACATCATTTTCACTTACTCGACTTACTAAAACTGCATTGAGGTAAATACCAGAAATTTCTCTCATTATGTAGCCTGATAATCGGACTGAATTACCTTTTCACGTCATTCAGTCAGCCTGACATGTTCACATCTTATTTTGTTTTGTGACATATCCATCCCACCAATGTCTTTTTCAGTTGACACGGGAGCTGCAGTAGCGGTTGCCAGATTTCGTTAACTTAACATTTTCCACATTGATCAAAGAAGTATTTAAAGCAGCAGTGGGTAGAAACGGAGCAAATATGATTAGAAAAGGTTATTTTTATAATACGGTTCATTATATCCTGACAGTAGTACATGAGACAGGTAATCTGAAAAAAATCATGTGCCCCTGTGTCCTCCATCCGTTGTCCTCCGGTGCTCCTAATGGCATCTGCAGGATTTCACTGACTGGAGGAAAACAACCAATCAGAGCCGAGCTGGAGCCTGCCATCTCTGAGCAGCTGTCAATCACTCGCAAACTCTGATCAAACGGTCAAACTAGGCAGCGCTGATCAAATATGAATCAATATTCTGTTACTATAATGACTATTTCTGAGAAACTTTGTGACCCAGCCGCCATGTTGAGATCAGTATATCAGTAAATACCGAGCACCGCCCACCAGCCGGAGCAAACATTCTCATTTCACAGCTAAACAGTACACTACAAGATGTTTCTGAAAACATTTGAGGTGAGAAATAGGCATTACAGTAACAGAATATGAATTAATTTTTGATCAGCGCTGCCTAGTTTGACCGTTTGATCGGAGTTCACGAGTGATTGACAGCTGCCTCTGTTGAATGAACAGCCAATAGGAACGCTCTCTCTCTCTGAAATGACCTCTGATTGTCCAAAGTCTCCCGTCACGGGCTAGATTTTTTAAAGCCTGCAAACAGAGCCATGAGAAGATGCAGAAATCTAGTTTTCTCTCAGAACACTTGAATTATAATATGCAGAAAGGTTATTATGGATTTTTTTTTCCCAATGATGCCAAAATTGTTCTGCCTACTGCAGGTTTAAGTATTTATTTATCCCGTACATTAGACTTAGACTTGAATGCCCCCCCTGTGGTACAGCACAGTAAACAATAATCATAATTTTGACAACAGAGACAACAACAAAAGTTCATGATTACAAATAAGTCATATTTTGCACATCGATATGTATTGCATGCCCCTCTCCCGTCCCTATGTTGCACATTGCCCTACTACAGCTTGTTAAGATGGATATTGTATTTGCATGTTGACCTTATAACAACTTGTACAGCTGCTTGTCTCATCCACGCTTGTTGCAATATGTCTGTATGTATGTAGGTAAACAGCTAGCTACAGGTATGTAGGAAGATGAAGTCCCCACTCTTAAACCCACCTACTAAGCTCTGATTGGTTGGACCTATTGATAAACAAGACTTAGATGTGGGCATAGATTCAGAAGTCCGGAGCATACTACACTTGTGTCAATTATGTTTCTTGTCGTGTACAAACTATTTTTGATTTAATTTGTTCCCCAGCTCTTCATTCATCTTTTTCCCTCAGAATTCAAACCCTTTATCCGTTGCTAGGCAACAGCCGGTAATAATAAATGCAGGAGTCTGTGTCGGGTATCTAGAAGTGGTGCCCCACATAGGAACCAAACAGAGCTGAAGACTGTGAATGAAGTGATCTAAAAATAGTCCAGTTGAAATGGTTTTTTGGTGTGGGAGTATGAATGGTTTTTCCAGGGTTCACTCCCACACATGCTCAGCACAGCTTCATAGGATGCTTCACATGAATGAAATAATAGAGCGTATGGTAAATTAAACTTTTAAAGCAGTAACTACATCTCACCGCTTTAATATTTAATTTAATATTCTCCTCGGTGATACAGTTTTCGCAGTGTGGGAAGTCATTTAAAGTTTCTCACGGCCCCAGCTACACCCACACGAAGGTTTAACGCTGCACAGACAGTAACGCTGTCCTAACAGCAAGCGAGCGCTACAACTATCACGTCACGACGCTCTCTGTCCACACTGAATCCATTAAATACGGACTTCTGTTTTTATTTCCAATATATCCTGCAATGTATGGTTTGAAAAACATTGCTAAACAAAAGATATGTACTTCTGTTACGTCATATAAACAAACCGCATACATATCACACTGGAGACATAACCACTTAAAAGATGGGTGCGTAGCCTACTTGCTTTCTTCCTCGTTTGTACTTTTTAAATGGAAAACACACGTTTTATATCGTGATATTTACTGGAAATGATAGACATTATAGCCGACCCCAAGTAGGTCGTCAGTAACAATCTCCCTCCAGCCAGCTGTACAACGTCACAAAACACACATGAAGTCGTCGGTGTAGAAGTTTCGATGTAAATGACATTAGGTGTGTTGTTTTATAGATATGTTGCACAAAGAACAAATGTCAATAGTCAATGTTTTATTATGAACATACACAATTGAATTTAAATTCTCTATAAAAGTAAAGACCCAAAAAGGGTAGTGTCTGCTGTCAGTTATAGTTTTTAGAAAGATAGAAAAGTCAGACCTCGGCAAGAAAACTGCAATCACTGCATCTCTACACACACACACACCTCTGCACTTGAAATGAACAAGTCACGTTAAGGTTAGGGCCTATTTTTCACTCAGCTGATTTCCTGTTGTTGTAAGTGACCTGACATTTTGCTGGTGCTGCTGACAAATGAGCTTTTTAAAGGTCCCCTCTTAAAAAACAAACATGTTTACAGTTTCTTACAGCAGCAGGTCTGTTGTAATTTCCATCCATGTAATCACTCACAGTGTGCGCCCTCGTGCTATTACCTCACGCTCGCTCAGCGAAGCAGCGGTCAAGTCGGCACTTTGTGTGAAACTGTGATGGATTTGTTTTGAGCCTAATGTGCGTGTCTTTAGGACAAGTGGCCGAAGAAGACTTGGATCAGGGGCTCGCAGACCACAGTCCAGCTCTAGCCAAGCCAGTTTGTGTGAACGGCACAGAGGGGGGGTCTCTGAACAGCAAGGCCAAAGCCGAACGCCGATCCTCCTCTTCATCCAACCCCTCGCGTAAAGGAGTGTCCACAGCCAGCAAGATCCGCAAGCTCTCCACCTGCAAACAGCAATGACCCACTCCCCTTCCTCCCTCGGCAACAACCCACCTGGTGAGTGTGTTAACAAAAGCTCTGTTCAGAAGTGCTTAGAGGACACCTTCTATACAGTAAGAGGAGAGAGATAAAGAGATGAAAAGATAGGTGGGCTGAGATGAGAACCGCGTCGGAACAGATGTAGAGATGAGTATCGGTGAAGGAGGAAGAGTGGAAAAGGAAATAAGGGAGGAGAGAGAGAGAGAGAGAGAAAGAGAGAGTCTGTGTTGATATTCAGAAAGCAGCGCTCTGACTCACCACCACTCCCCAGGCAAAACACATGGGCGGTTTCCTATACAGTCACAAAAACTAGATCTGGACTGGTCCGGTCTTGGAACATCACTTCTTTTATTCTCCGTTAGGATTCATCTGGACTATAAAAGCCTTCCAGGGATTCGTCATTCAGGCGAAGAAGTGGGGCAGATTTATGCTGCAAGCGTACGCACCAATTTAACAGGTTATCCTCCTCTCTTTCCAGTTACCACCCACAGTTTGCTCTTTCAATCTCTCTCACGTACAAACCAGTCACAGTGTGAGGCTGTTTGTCATGAGTGCAGTGCAGAGGAGATGCTGTGTATTAATTTGTTCAGGCGATGACTCACCCTGGATGAGATGAAGTGGGCTGTGGGATGTTTCTGTCTCTCTTCCTCCCCCTGTGGACGAGTCTTTCCGTGTTAACGGCACCAGTCGGTGCTTTATTGTTGTAATTCTGATACTTTTAACTAAGAGGAACTTGGTCGTGATATGTGATGAGATAAACTGTCCTCTGTCCCTCTCAGGTTGATCTGTCCCCGTCCTTCTGTGTCCGGACTCCTCACAGTTGTGAGAGAAACCTGCTGACGTTAATGCCCCCCCCTTACCTCCTTGGACCACTGGCCTGCAGAGTCTTTTGAAGATGCGGTATGAGTGACGGGGAGGAGGAGGACAGCATGAAATGTTCTTTTTGCTCTGAGACTGAGGCACTGGCTGTGAAGATTTTTTTTTTCCTCCCATATTTTGGCTCCAGTTCTGTCATCTAGTCATTTCCCCCCTCTCCATCCTGTCATCCTCTCAGGAGGGCACCCGGACGTTAACGTTACAAACACCATCACCCCCTGTACCCCACCCATCCACCCCCCTCTACCCCACCTTCTGTTTCTTTGACTACCTTTTTGTTTTTACAGAACCCTAATGGCAGTTTTTAAGACACATTGTGATGTGTGTAAAAAAAAAAAAAATTAAAGAGGAAAAAAAAGATAACAAAAGTTATGAATAATTCTATATTTAAATCTATAATGCGAATAATTATGATAGTACTCTACTACCACCAACATAAAAAACTGCATGCTGTACAGAGCTGGAAGAAAGGGAAAGTGCTTGGTTTATGGACAGACTGAAGCTTTGAGATCCACCGCTGACCTGTTGGGGATTTTTAATTTCCATTTAGGTTTTTTCTTTTCTTTTCTTTTTTCCAATGAATATTTTTTAATTATTATTTATATAAAATATGTCCCAAACAGGCTATTTTGTTGGATGATCCTTTCTATTATGCACCTCAGTGGTTTATGTCCTGTTTTTTATTATTTTTTCCTTTGATGGGAATACACCCGTTTGTAGTCAGATCCTAGAATATCAAGAGCCGATGCCGCTCAGCTGCAAACGGTGTGCCGTCGCAATCGCCTGTTTTCCAGCGATGCTCTTTGTTGCGCCGCTCACATCAGTGGGAGCCCCCCCACCCCACCCCCCATCTTACGCAGCCAGGCCCATCGTCAGCCCCTCGCTGGGAATAGATCAGAGAGCAGGTGAGTCACAACTCTGAGGGAGGGAGAGAGCAGCGCTTCCCACGTCAGCAAGGTCGACAGAGAGATCCTCTGTTCAACAAGACACACGAGGAAGGATGAAGAGATGTGTCGCGTTAACAGGCTGAAGGATATTTCAGCGGTATGATTAGTTTGTCAGGGCCACCTTTTCCTTTCTCTTCTCATGGTAACGATTCTGCCGTCATGACGGTTTCACACACACTACATCAGCCTACATGAATCATATTACAACAGCATAACATCACAGGGTTGGGGAGTCCATGTTTTTCTGTTTTTTTTATTCAGAAAAATGTTCAGTCCAAAATGAATATGTGCCTCAGTTGGTCCCACGATGTCCAGCCTTTGTCAAGGCTGCGAGACATTTGAATTTTCTGCACTACTCGTTTTACAATAAAACAGATGGTTCACCATGAATGAGGACAAAGATATGAGTTTCATAACATGCACACATACATGTACCGCAGCTCAAACCCAAGTCTGTGTGAAAGGAAATAAGGGACGAGCTGTACCTTCCATCGCAGTTTCCCAGGTGGCATCACACGTGATAACACGCAGCAACGCTCGTATGTTGAAGAGAGACAATTTGACACGAATGCAGAATAATTACATTTAACATCCATACTGGCAGAGAGCGAGGAAAGAAAGCTGTGATTTTAACATGTAACGACAGGATATTTGCAGAGTATTACTTGAAAGGTAGGGCTGCCTATATTGTATATTTTTCTCAATGTCAACAAATAAACAAAAACCTACAAGGTGTTAGTTTGTCTCTCTATATTTTCTGACTTCCCAAGCGGTCTGTGGGTTTCAGCCCCAAACCTGCCACTCCAAAATTAAGTAAAAAAACAAACAAACAATGCATGCAAGGTGTTTTCGCTTGCAAGATGTATAAAAAAAATCTGCCAATGGAACAAGGGAAAATTCTCTTGATGAGATTTCTTGAGATAAGATGTAATATTTAGGCCTTTCAAGATAAAAAAAGATCCAGAAATTAGCTGGGAAAACTCATTTTGAGCTATATTTGATTAGTATTAGGAAGTGCTGTGTGTCATAATAAGCCTGCAATGTTCAAAAGTAGTATATTTATCACTTCAAAATGCATTGTCTAAAAACATTTCTCACTGAAATGTCACTTGTTAGGTGATTGCATCTTATATTAAGTGATATTTTGACTAGTAATTAGACAAATATACTTGGTAAGAGTTTGCATTTTTACAGTACTGAAGACATGGGTGACAAATAGATGCTTTTATTTTTAAAAAATGCTAAATAATTCCCTAAAACAGCTGGGCACTCTGGTTTTTAGCAACTCTTATGGGAGTAAATAGTGCATTTTTGGGGCACTATTTTCAGCTGTGGAGTAGCACACATTTCATGCTCTAGTAGCACAAATTTAGGATACATGTGGGATTCACAACAGCAGCATGGCTCACCTTTTACCAGGCTTTGGCTACACAGGTAATTCTTGACGGTAGGATGAATTAATTGTTAATTGTGGTCTTTTTCGTGGCATTTTGTTGACAATAAGAAAAACATAGAATATCACCAGACCTCTCTTTTATTTAGTAATACTGAGTGAGTATATCCTGTGCCACTGCTATTCAGTTTCAACCTCCACTTTCACAGCGTAAACTCTCTGTCACTGGACCATCTGTCTAAAAGCCTGAGAGGCTCCGGTGTCAGTCACTTTAAGTATCATCTGTCAGTCTCCCCCTCAGCAGCGGCGATGCCACACTTCGCTCGCGGAAGCTCCTGGATACCACCTCCTTGACTACGATGAATAACGGGGACAAATGACTAACAAAAATCCTATAAAAATAGATGAAATATGAGTATAAAAAATTCTTGATGCAAGCACCAACAGCTGTGTTGGCTGTATAGATTGGGTATCCCATCTGTTTTTACTTATGATATAGTATGTACTCTCCAGATCTGCTGATATTAATGAGAGAGGGCAAGCACTGAAGAATTATGTCTTTCTTTTACACCGTCAGTGTTCTTTCCTATCGCCACATACAAGCTTTTCACGGAGACGTTTACCCTCGTGGTGATCGAGACAAGAAGGACACTTGAGGAGGATGTGGTTTTAAAATGAGAGAAATGGGCGACAGAAACTCCATCATTATCTTTCTTCCCATCAAAGTGCTTTTTGTTTTTAAAGTTCAAACTGTACAGTATTAACATAAACATTGTTTGGACATACAGTAGTAGCATGCTGAAAATTCACAGTTAAGTCTGAAAATATTTAATTTTTCTAAAGATGGGTCTATATTTTCAAAGCTATGTAATGAGTGCATTTGATTTTAGGAATGGTTACCAATAAATAATAATAATAAAAAAAGAAGGGGCATCACGTGTCACATGGCGTCACAGTGGAAATTAGAATGGAAACGTCGGAAGAGACTTCTTCTATATCTGTGTTTTGATGCATCAGTTACTGTAAGGGACACAGGATGAAGTGCCGTTTGTTCAAGTCTGCCATCTATAGATAATGGATCTGAAATAAAGTTGATGAAGAAGATGGGTTTTTTAAACAGGCTATATGGGACTGAAGCCAGGTGCGGCTGTGCGAGACACGGTGAGCGCGCGCTCCGTTCCTCCCTGGCCGAGCTTCTCCGCGCTGCGCAGGCCGCCGTAGAGCCTCTCTTCCACCGACACGACCATCTTGTCCATCAGGCTGCTCTCGGATAGAATAGCTTGACTGCTGTTGTTGTTTCTGTTGTTGACTCTCGGATCCATGTGGCTCGTCTGCGTCGTCACCGTGATCGGGCTAGTTGTGCTTTCTGTGGAGACCTGGCAGCCGTCACCCTCACAGCTTTTAGTCGCGTCGGTACCCTCAGAGGTTGTACTTCCTGTGGCGTCTCCCGCGGTTTCTCCCTCTTTGTCCTCTGCGCTGTCTTTGGCTGTGTCCTCGCAAGCCGCAACCTCGCTGGCTTCTTCGTCGGCGGCGCTCGCAATGCGCGAGAGCGTGCTGTGATACCTGGTGTCCAGAGGGTAACCGGCGCTGTCGCCTCTCCGCAGCGGAGTGAACCTCTGCCTCTCCAGAGATGGCGAGTACCGACCCCCGGCGCCCGAACCCGGGTCGCTGTATTGCTTGTGTCTCTGCCACTGCTTCCGGAGGTGAACTCTGGATCGGTGCCTGGAGCGCAGCGGAGAATCCTGCTGGTCGAACCGCGGATCGTGACGGAGGAACTCGTTGAAAAGGGCGTCCGTCTTCTCGTCGATGCTGTAGTCGCGGCGGCGGAGACGGGGTTTGTGGGGACTGGATTGCTGTGGGATTGGCTTGGTCAGCGGAGACATCAGCTGGGATTCTGGAGCTTTCTGAGGATGATGGGATTTCAGAAGCTGATATGGTTCTTGAAGGGAGAGAGATTGGCTGCCCGTTTGAGATCTCTCCTTTGATTTCTCCTCCGTCTCTGTGGTGTCGGTCATCTCGTCCTCCAGCTCCTCCTGAAACAGCCTGGCCTCGATGCTCTCGCACACCGAACCTTTTCTCCCAGAGCTGGTAAAGAACAACCTTCTCTCAGACGCCGTCTTCCCTCTTGGAGCTCCAGGAGTCCCAAAAAGCCGCATTTCCTCCGGGTGCCTGGACGGTGCTTCAATGGAGGCGTAGCCGCTGTCCATCTGTAGGAGCTTACGGTTCCCTACCTCAACATCTCCTGCGGCTCCACTTCCCGTCTCGCTGTCCCCGCCTGACGCCCCTCTGATTCCTCCCTCCGACATCTCTCCCTCGCCTTCTCCTTCGGGCTCGTCGTCCAGGTCTTGGGACAAGCAGCTGTCCAGGCCCGAGCGAGCTCCCGCACCACCGAGGGACGAGACGCTGTCGGCATCGCTGCGGATGGACTCCCGATCTGTGCTGCTCTGGTCGGAGGAGGCGTATTGCTCCAGAGAGGCTCGCAAGCTCCAAATGTCTCTGTACAGGGAGGGGGGCGCCTCCAAGCTCTCCCGGCGAATCATGAAGGAGAGGGATGAGCCTGAGTCGGTCCTTCGTCTGGCCTCGGCTCCCAACACCACCTCGTCTCCGTCGTCTGCCTCACTGTTTTTCCTCCCATCTGATGTCTTTGTGTCTTTAGTTGTCCCCAACATGTCTTCAAAGCTTTCCTGTACAGCAGCTCCTTGTTGTGCCTCAAACAAGTCGTCATCTTCTATCAAGTCCAGCTCGACTCCCGCTGCTTGTGTTCTCATAACCGCGCCGAACTGTGTTTCTATTTCTTCTCCCGTCCCGTTGGCCGTGGCCTCCTCTTGCCTCTGGGTGCGACAATCATTTGTTGGCAAACAGAGATCCTCTCTTCTGGCGCCATTGCAACCACCTACCTCCACCATGGCCTCTAGCTTTAACCTGCATAGATGGAGAACAGTCAGTTAATCAATAAATGTGGGAATGTCATGGTGCAAGTCATGGGGTTTTGGTGAAGGGATGTACCTGCTGAGGAAGACTGAGGATGTGGGTGCTGTGTCGGGGTGAGACAGAGACTCTGCAGAGAGGGACTGGAGGCCGCTGGTCTGGATGGGGGACTGCGGGAAAGAGTCAATGACCTCATCTCGGAGAGACGAAGAGTCGTCTTCGGTGTGATCGGTGGTTTCACTCGCTGCTCTCTGTCTCTGGAAGGGCCTTCTCTTGGGGGATCCTGATGATCACATGAAAAGATAAAATGTCTACTTGATGTTTTTCTTCAGTTTTTTTATTCTATTTTTTTTTTGCATAGTTAGGCAAAATCGAATTTCACGCATCCATTTATAACGTTTATCCAAACCTTTGGCATCCAGGCTGGCAGCCCGGTGACTGCTGTCAAACTTCCACCTCCTGAAGTAAGGCCCTGCCCCCTCCAGGCTGGCATGGCGCCGCAGTTTAGAGAAGAAATGTAGAACTGAAGTCTGGCCCAGAGCTTGAGTCGACTCTCCTCTCATCTCCCTCTCGCTCTCAGCCTCTCCCCTGTCCCCGATAGCCTCCATCTGACAGAAGAGATGAAGGGAGAGGAGGATGGAGGGAGGTGATGAGACATTAAGGAGGGGTTGAGGCAGACGAGCCGAGGCGAAGCCCTCGGGGGACGGCAGTTTGTCATATTGTCACTCAGCTGCAGCGATGACTGATGTCACGGTGCATCAGTGGGTCTGAGCCTGTGGCAGCTGCTTTTCACAGCTCTGTTAATACGTGATACAAGTGGATCAAACCTCACCGAGGAAGCTATCTGTGCAAAATGTGCTTCTGGCCAAAGAAAGCAGGCTCACAATTTCACTGTAAAGAAAACATTTAGGGGTTTACGGATTTCGAGGAAATTCTTTTTATCTAAACAGAAATGTTTCAAGCAGGAGCTAAAAATATGTTAAAAATGTGAGCTGGCATTCCTGAGAGTCTGACCCTGAAATGTTGATGTTTCGCTGACGACGAGATGCCAGGATGAAAATATTGGTTTTGCCTGAGAACCAAAAACTCAATGAAAACACTGAGCATGTCATCCCATGATGATGAAGTGATAAAAAAGAGTCTACAGCTGGTGACTCTGTGAGGCTGTACTTAGGCACAGCGTCACTTTGAGCTGGTCTGGACCAAAGTGGTTGACCGACCGACCAACAGACACATCACTGCCCTCCAAAGAGTCATGTTTCTAGAGTGGCTAAAAATGTTTTATTGACCTGTATTATGCAATGACCTTTTTTATAACTGTCAATACAAAGTGGTGGAAGGTGAAAACTCACTGTCTGGGACCTTGTGTGCTGTGCGTTTATGGCTGATGATGCCTGTCTGAGGCTCTGGTCCAGGATGGTGGAGTGATGCGGGTCTCCAGGTAGACCACCGCTGAGGCTCTGTGCCACCCAGTCAGGGACTCTTCTCTCAGTGGGCTGGAGACAGAAATCAACAAAGATGAGAAAAACCAACCTGGAGACGGTTGCATAGAAATAGACCTAGTCTTTGTCTTAAATATAACTTTAACTCTGACTTGCTATAGACACTTAAATTAACCTGTTGCATGAAGCTTCACTTTGAGTGACTAATATAAGACTGATTTAGATTTAGCCTGTCGCGCAATGCATTATGGGTGAAATAAGACACTTCACAGAACAGAAAACATGGCGGCTGCGACCCCACCAAGTATGGAAGAAACTAACTGAAAAAGTAAACAGCAGAAAAGTAATGGGAAAACAGTTGATATAGTAAGCCAAAATGTGGTTAAAAGTAATGGATAAACAGTTGAACTAGTTAGTTAAAAGTTGGCTAAAAGTAATAGATAAAAAGTTGAAATAATTAGCTAAATATTAGATAAAAGTGATGGATAAACAGTTGTAAGCTGATTTACCTAACAGATTGTTGTCATAGCAACAAAGCTCTCACATCAGGCGTAGCCAGGCGGATCGGTGGCTAACTTTCCTACCTCAAATTAAGTCAGTCTTAATATTTATGCAACAGACAGACTTAATTAGACTAGTCTAACACCAGTCTAAGGTCAACACTAGTCTTTAACTAAGTTTATGCAACTAGCCCCAGATTTGGTGACCTGAGTGAGATTAATCCCAGCCAGTGTAAAGTTACCTGGTAGATGGTGAGGGGCAGTTTGGGAGCTGAGGCCTCGTTGATGTTGACGGTGCTGCTCTCCGTCGAGTCACACTCCATGATGGTGAGGATCTTCAGGTCACACGGGGCGGGAGGCATGTGAAGGTGGGTCAGCCGGGCCTTTTTCAGGTGGTGGAAGTCTCCCTCCGTCAGAGTGTACCTGGGAAAGAGGATAAATCATCAAATCTAATTCCACCAAGAGCTCACCCCAATAATAATAATAATGTAAAAATCACATGTCGAACTATACCTGCGTCCTTTGTCCTGAGTCGCCTTCTCCTGTTCGTAAAGTGCCGATTCATTAAAGGAGACTCTGCGGCCGGTAGACCCGGTGGAGACGAATCGTTCCGACTCTCCATCGTGACAGCTCGTAGCAGAGAAAGCGTCTGAGTCATCCAGATGAATGGTGATCTCTGAGTGACAAAGAGAACAAGGACGAGAGAAATAACGTGAGTGACGACAGCGGACCAGAAGACGTGTGTGTGTGTGTGAACTTGAGAAAATAGCTCTGACCTTGGGTGGGCTGAGAATCCTCAGCATAAGTGGTGTTTGTCTTCTCGGGGTCATCGCTCGCTCTGAAAGGGGAAACATGTTTTACTCTTTGTCCTCTTTTCACTGAAAACACAAATGCCTTGTCACATCACAGCTTTAATCCGCTGCTGTCACAATCACATTGGCTCCTGTTTGCAGACGAACTACGCCTGTCGGTCCCACACAGTGTGTCACTGAGCGAGGCGGCACCCACCTGGAGTAGCGTCGTCCACCCATGCAGCAGCGGTGACAGAAGAGGAGCAGCAGGGAGAGCAGGACCAGCGTCCCCCCGGCAAACGCACTCAGCAGCACCAACAGCAACACATAGTTGTCCACGTGGCCCGCCGACACAGGCACATCCTGACCAAGAGCAGCAGAGAACAGAGGTTAGCTTTATTCAGGCAATACAATGCAATTTTGGGGTACTTGAACTTTCATGCTGATTTAACTCACTACATTTCAGAAGGAAATATTGTACTTTTCACTACAATACATTTGATATACAAAATACAGAATATAATCACTTCTTGAACTTAAAATTATAACAAAAATATAGTGGTTGAATGGTTGAATGAACCAAAAACAGTAAGATCAGGTAGTAATTCTCCCTGAGAAGAAGCAATATTATGAATGTAGGACTTTTACTTGTATTTTCTCTGTTAATGTTTTTCTTTGATTACTTCTTCCACCAGTGGAGTTCAGTTTATCTGTCAAATACTGGACAATGGAGCTTCTTTGTTCGGCTCATTTGCAGTGTATAAAGATAAAACAAAAATCACACTCCGACCAGTTTTCCAATCCCACTGGAAGATTAATCGATTAGTTGTCAACTATTAAATGAATCGCCAACTATTTTGATTATCAATTCTTCTCCTGCTTACCCAGAGTCAGATAAACTACTGAATGTCCTTACATATTAAGCCCTTAAGTAACATATGGATTTAAGAACAACTTAAATCAATTTCGTTGTGGGGTCTCAAAACTAAGCTAATTATTTTGTACTTATCTATAATAAAACTTTACAACTGGAGCTGAAATAAAGTAAAAATTCTCTGATTCCAGCTCCTTAAATGTGAATATTATCTGGTTTCTTCACTAAATATGTTTGAGTTGTGCAGAGAAAAAGACATTTGAGGATGTCATCTTGATCTTTTGGAAACCCTGATCGACATTTTTCACCATGGTTGTAATTAATCAATTAGTTGTTTGGTCTATAAAATGTCAGAAAATGCATTTCCTGACATTTTATAGAGCAAACAACTAATTAATTAATCAATAAAATGATCAACAGATTAATCAACAATGAAAATAATCATCAGTTGCAGCCCTGAATCCAACCCTACCTCCCATGGATCAAAGGACACAACAACAAAAAGATATATCCTGAAATATAAATAAATAATTTACCATAGTAGTTAAAAATATAACTTTTTCTTGCTGACAAGAATAAAAATCAAATATTGACAGAAAATATCATGCGTCACTAAAAATATCCAACTTCAAACTCCTGGTTCTCTCTGTACTGTCACTGTCGAGGTTGCACATCATCAATTTAACTCCCAATACTGTGTTCACACAGCATGGCTGCAGCTCGTAACTCATTCCTCTAACAGCACAATAAGGCAGAAGCGTACATATCTCTGTTGTCATGTTTAGTTGCTGTGAGCTTGCTGGCTGTGTTCGTCCTGCTGGGACAGTAATTGATTCTTCTCCCTTTTGAGCTTCGCAGCAATGAAGAAACTCTTTGTCGCATTACGCTGCCAGCTAGGCGCCGTGATATTTAATAAGGAGTGGAATTAACACTGAAAGATTTCCATGAGTCCCTGCCTCCTCACAGTGATTCTTATCCACACACACTCGTATACATCCTGCCTGCGTACACACACACACACACAGAGTCAACTGCTTTCTACTCTCTCTGATTAATACTCTCAGTGTTGGCTGAGTGAGCTTGGGGATGCTAATCGAAACGTCAGCGAGACCCTTAATTCAATCTCCCAGCTCTTCTCAATGAGGGGGAAATGAGGCCTCCGCAGGCTAAAAATGGAAATCGGAGGAGGATGCAGACACACATGAGCAATCCCCTTCACCAGACTTTCCTGGCTCTTCTTCCGATATCAGTTTCAAAAAGAGAGTGGAAATAATTGGCCTCTTTTCGCCGTCACAAAGGGAATATTCATCTATTGCAACATTTAGCGTTACATAATATATGAAAATGTTAAAGGTTGTCATCATGAGCAGATTTAAAGGAGACCGTGGAGTGGAGAAGCTCCTCACCGAGCGCAAACCGACCTTTAGATGATGATGGCCTCAACGGGAGCAGCAGCAAGGTCATTAAAGGTCATTTGAAAGTTGGTTTGTCCTCTTTATATACAACCGTAGAAGGGAACATTGGTACATTTTTCTTAATAAGGCCAAATTACACGAACTGCCTCCTTATCTATGTTCTCTACTGACTCTTAAAACTATCAGGAGCTGCAACCCTCGGTCATGCGGACAAATTATGTGCTCAAAAGTGGAAGTGCTTTTAAAGTTTTTACACCCTCATCTTGGTGTGAGCTACAGAGTCTCTTTAAACTAATTTTATAAGCATGCAAGGTTTTATAACAGGACTATTTGAACACTGAATGAAGGCTACATGTTACTGAACACTGCTAATCCATTGGTTGATGCAATTTGCTGTTTTTCTTAAGTCTGTTACTTGCCATTTTGGCCAGGACGCCCTTGGAGAAGAGATTTTAAATCCAAATGGGAATAATATCCTGGAAAAGGTTAAATAAAAAAATAATTAATGAATAAAAAAAACAAAGTCTGCTGATGACTGCATGTACAGACACTATAGGGCTGCAACTAATTATTATTTTCATTAATCTGCCCGTTACTTCAATAGGATAGGATGAACTTTATTAATTCCTCAATCAAACATTTTGTCTGTAAAATGTCAGAAAACGGTGAAAATTATATTTGTAGGTTTTTCAATTTCTAGTTTGCCGTCTCCAACTTCCTTGTTTTGTCTGACAATCAGTGCATAATCAGAAAAATATTCAGTTTACAGCAGCAAATCCTCACAACTGGAGACGCAGCAAACAGATAATGTTTGACATTTTAATTGAAAAATGACTGAAACGATTCATTTTACTGTTGACTGACTGATGCAGTTAGATTAGGAAACACAGGGCGTGTGTGTGTGTGTGTGTGTGTGTGTGTGTGTGTGTGTGTGTGTGTGTGTGTGTGTGTGATAAAGAGTTGGTTTTGGGGTGACTCTGCTTTACTGTAAATCGTAAAGGCACTTCTGTGAGACAAAGCATCAATCACTCTGTGTCAACCACAAGCTCAATCCAACAGCAAGCAAGTCACGAGAAGCGCTGCTGAATAGAAGAAACATTTTCTACTTATAAAACCAGAAAAGGTTGATGATGATGATGATGTGCGTTGGTGCGAACGAGAACATCTTTTTTTCTTGAACCCTCAAACCTGCTTCAGGCCTGAACGTGTTAAACTAAGTCTCATGTCACACACACACATTCATTAGATGCTGTAGTGTACAGTGTAATGTGTTTGAAGCTGAATGTATGTGTGTCTGTGTAAGAATAACATCTCCATCACAACATGCACACCATGATACACCCACAGTTACACACACACACACACGCACACACACGCACACGCACACACACTCAGTCAGTCACAGCGTCTGTAGCTTAATGAAATCTGCTGTTTTTACCAGCTCAGCCAAACAGGAAGAACAACACAATCAATCAGCTTGAGCAGCGAAGCCTCTCGCCAGTCTTTAGACCATGTTTCTAACACACACTGTCGAGGCAAACAACAGTCAATTCTCCCTCTGCACAGACAGCTTTAACTGTCCGATAATCACCGCCGCTGGCTCAGATATCCCCCCTGGCCTCCGGGGGCTACACGGCACACACAGCCAGCTGCACACTCAGTCCGGTTTTTGAGTCAAATCCTCTTTGGATACAGATCAAGCTGTCCTCCGCTACAGCTCCACCTGGGATATAATACCTGTTACTGGGACATCGTGGTGTGTTTACTGTGTCTACCCATTGGTCTTGGCTGAGGTCCAGTTTGATCCGTGTAAAGTATAGTGGATGAGTTGTCACACAGACACCAGCTGATGTGAAGGTGTAGAGAGTGTTGAGTGTTGATGGTGTCGGAGACGTAGCGGTATACTCACAGTGGAGTTCTCAGTCAGACTTGTCAGAACAGGCAAATCATTGCTCATGGTCCAGGTCAGCGTGTGTTAACCCTGCAGAGGATGGAGAAAGGGAAGTCAGACAGAGCTGCCGCTTCTTTTAGACAATAATACAATTATTTCATGCAGCAAAGTAAAAAGTGCAGGTACTATACTAAACAGTATCTTATTCCTCATGACCACCATTGTCGTTTAAAAACTATTAAAAACACATCAATGAGCCGCACCAGGTGACATGTTCCTTCATTACAACGAATACAGGGACTGTAGTTTATTATGACTCAGTCACACACACACGTCCTGCTGCCATAAATAAGCACCAGATGTGTATTAATCCACAGCTGTAAACAGTCCCCCAACAAAAACACGATTTCCTCCCGTTTGAGTAACATTTGCTAAAGACTACAGTGGCCAGCTTATTTCAGGAAATGATTTAGCCTGTTTTAGAAATGTAAGTGTGCATTGATTTAAAGCTGCAGTAGGCAGAATGTTTTTGGCATCATTGGGCAAAACTTCCATAATAACCTTTCTGCATATTGTAATTCAAGTGTTCTGAGAGAAAACTAGACTTCTGCACCTCCTCATGGCTCTGTTTTCAGGCTTTAATATAATCTAGCCTGGTGACGGGAGACTTTGGCCAATCACAGGTCATTTCAGAGAGAGAGAGCATTCCTATTGGCTGTTCATTCAACGGAGGCAGCTGTCAATCACTCACGAACTCTGATCAAACAGTCAAACTAGGCAGTGCTGATCAAATATGAATTAATATTCTGTTACTGTAATGACTATTTCTCTCCTCAAATGTTTTCATAAACATCTTGTAGTGTGCCGTTTAGTTGTAAAAAGAGAACGTTTGCTCCGGCTGGTGGACGGTGCTTGGTATTTACTCAACTTTTCTCCAACTTTTCTGGCGGCCGGGTCACAAACTTTCTCATTTTACAGCTAACAGTTACAAACAGTTGCAATAGATATGCTCTGAATTTCGAATTTACCTATTTTAGTCACTGTTTTTTTGTCAGAAAAGTTACACCGGTGTATCTTCCTGGTAATGTAAATGATTATTTGAAACAACATTTATCATGAAGTGAGATCAAATTTACAGAAAATATAACTTTAAAAATGTTTTGGCATCCAGTCAAACATTTCATGGGTCTCTTGGGTTGCACTGAGCAATTTTAGACTCATGGATTCGGTATTTCTAATTTCCTGGCTACAGCGCTGACTGGGGCAATGCTTCCTATTTACATACACACTCACCGGCCACTTTATTAGGTACAATGTGTACCTAATAAAGTGGCCAGCTGCTGTAGCCCATCTGCTTCAAGATTGGACGTGTTGTGCGTTCAGAGATGGTATTCTGCATACCTTGGTTGTAACGAGTGGTTATTTGAGTTACTGTTGCCTTTCTATCATCTCCAACCACTCTGCCCATTCTCCTCTGACCTCTGACATCAACAAGGCATTTCCGTCCACACAACTGCCGCTCACTGGATATTTTCTCTTGTTCAGACCATTCTCTGTAAACCCTAGAGATGGTTGTGCGTGAAAATCCCAGTAGATCAGCAGTTTTTGAAATACTCAGACCAGCCCATCTGGCACCAACAACCATGCCACGTTCAAAGTCACCTAGATCCCCTTTCTTCCCCATTCTGATGCTTGGTTTGAACTTCAGCAAGTCGTCTTCACCACGTCTAGATGCCTAAATGCATTGAGTTGCTGCCATGTGATTGGCTGATTAGCTATTTGTGTTAACAAGCAGTTGAACAGGTGTGCCTAATAAAGTGGCCGGTGAGTGTATATATATATATATATATATATGCTCACGACCGACACAACGCAGTTTGAGCTGCGCCTGCCGCACATCACAATGTGCAGCGCCCAAGTTAGTCTTTGCTCGACGCAGCGTAAAGCCATTGCAGATCAGTGCAAACCACTGGAAATGGAAAAAAGGGGTTTGTTGTTATTTTCGTTCTTTAAAGGTCACCAGAATGCAGGAAAAAAAGTCTATGAAATTGAGATTTTTCTGGAGGAGGACCCCCAGACTCCCACTTTGGGTGAGAAATCCTCCTTATTTTTGAGATCTCAAGGTTGGCAAGTATGCCAGAAACCCTGTGTCTGAAAGCTTCCTAACATTAAACCCTAGGCGCTGCAGAGGGTGGAGAAGGTGGAGCACAAAACACAGATATGTGTGGGATAAACTGGAAAGCAGCTCAGGACGAGCAGATGGAACGAGACAGGAAGTCCAGGAGGAGCAGAAGAAGAAGATATTTAGCCTCTCCAACATCCACTCTGAGAGCTGGAAGCTCCTTCAGGAGTCAAAACATGTTTCAGCTCAACTGTATTATTCATGTCTGGAACAAACAGGGCCGACACTGGGAGAAAGAAAGCAAACCAACGGCGTTCAGAGGACAGGGAAAGACTTATAATGAAGTAATTTAAGCTCTGATGTCTGAGGGGTTGGTTAAAAGAGCGCTCTGCTGATTGAGCATCACACTTCTGTAACATTGTCTGAAGATTAAAATTGATGCGGCAGAACCAGAGATAATGGGCCTCATGCAGCAACATTCTCTTACATTTCTCTTATAAATTATTTTCTCTTAGCTTTTTGTTAAGAGAAAAAATAAGAAAAGTCAACTTCAGATGCACCAAACGTTCATAACCATCCAAATCTGCTCAGGTGGGCTGAATGAAGAATCCTACTTGATCATACATTGGAAGCCTGTGGCCTTAGTGGTGTTAAAATGAAAAAGACAAGAAACGCATTAACATAAATTCATCGTAACGCCACTTATTTCTTTAGCTCATTAACGCAATCGATCTTTCAGAGGTTGTAGCTCAGTTTTAAAGCTAGAGTGAAGATACTGGCATCATATGAAACTAAAAAACCTAAGGAATCCATTGGTAGCATGTCATATTGATTTTTCCGGAAGAAGGTTAAATAATGCTTTGTACTTGCGCTACATTTTGGCGAGGAAAAACTAGAATGGCCATTTTCAAATGTTTCCCTTGACCTCTGACTTCAAGATATGTAAATGAAAATGGGTTCTACAGGTTCCCACGAGTCTCCCCTTTACAGACATGCCCACTTTATGATAATCACATGCAGTTTGGGGCAAGTCATAGTCAAGTCAGCACACTGACACACTGACAGCTGTTGTTGCCTGTTGGGCTGCAGTTTGCCATGTTATGATTTGAGCATATTTGTTATGCTAAATGCAGTACCTGTGAGGGTTTCTGGACAATATTTGTCATTGTTTTGTGTTGTTAATTGATTTACAATAATCAATATATACATACATTTGCATAAAGCAGCATATTTGCCCACTCCCATGTTGATAACAGTATTCAATACATGACACATCTACCTTTAAGATACATTTTGAACAGATAAAAGATAAAAGGGACCTAGACTCAGACCAGCGTCTTTGTCTGTCTGATCTTCTCTGAGTCTTTGCTGTCAGCTGGAAGACGATCTGACGGAGCTGATGTCAGTCTGCATGGTTTGAGGGGCTGCAGAGGGATTGTGGGTAAGGTTTCTAAGGCTGGTCAGTGAGGAAACTGCTGATTTAACTGCAAAGAGATGTTCAGAGTCCGTCCTCTGCTGAGTGTTGTTCTGCTATTGGTTTAGTGCACATTAAAGCTGCCCTCGTTGTTGATAATACTACTTTACTTTTACTTATTTCACATTTTAATACAGGAATTTTACTTGAATGGAGAGTATTTGCTTTATATTAGGATCTGAATACTTCCTCTATTACTGCTACTATTAAAAAATAATGGCTGGTGGGTGGACATTCTTTATTTTGAGAAAATGCTGTGATAACCAACAACTTTTTAACATTTTTAGTTGTTTTCATGTAAAATGTGAATAACTGCACTCTCAGTCAGAGAAAAACAAACAAATTAAACATGATATTGAGTTAGAGTTTAAAAAAAAAAAATAGGGATGCAAGTAACAATCTTTTTTCATTATTGATTATCTGCCAATTATTTTCTTTCAATTAAAAAACCCCACCTGTAACCATTTCCCAAAGTCCAAAGTGACATCTTCAGAAGTCCAAAACCCCACGAAATATTCAGTTTTCTATTATAAAAGATAAAATAAACCAGGAAAAAAATCACATTTTAGAAGCCAGAACCAGTGAATTTTGCCATTTTGAGGTTTTTTTTATTTTGATCGGTCAACTTACAGAGACTAACTGACTAACCTTGTGTTGGTGTAAACTGATCAGACTAAGAAACTTTAATTCCTTCAGGCGATTCTTTAAACTTCAAACATTTTTCTTTTTTTTTTTTATCCTGCAGGCTGAGCTCTCCTCTTTCTTTCTCTCTCTCTGCGTGTCTCTGAATGAAATGAAACGAAGATGAAAATCAATTCTATAATGAAACACGCTGTAATTGAGGGCGTAGCTCATTATGCCACATTAGTCTGATATAAATAGTGAGCTATTAGCACTAATTTATTAGAAATCTGCCTCTTATTAAAGAGCTTCAACCCTCATTATCTGCCGTGGCTCCTCAGTCCCAAAACTGCTGTGAAACAATCTGAAATTCATATTGAGACACCTGTTTGTTAGGACTTCTCACTTCACCTGATAACTGGTTTCTAAATGGACTGAATTTATGCAGCGCTCTACTCTAATTCACCCATTCACACACACACTGATGGCACTGAGCTCCCACCGGCCTAACCATCAGGAACAAATGGGGTTCAGTGTCTTGCTCAAGGACACTTTAGGTGTGTTTTTATGTGCATTTTAAATTTGTGCATTAAAAAAATCCTGATCGAAAGCGTTAGAAATTTGATAAAGAAAACCTCAAATTAGTCTTTACTATTGGCTAATGTGAAAAAGTTAATGTATCATTAAAAATAAAATACGACAACGGAAACAGACTTAGTGAATTAATCGTGACGTACATAAAACATGTGACTTGGACCAACCTGGTCCCTTTTCTTCCCATGTTTTTGTGTCTAAGTGAAGTAAATTGGTCAGTAACGCTGTAACCGGCTGCACGAAAAGAGCTGCAAGGGCAATTGTGCAGCGTTACGTCCACTAAAAGTGCTTATTTTTGCCACTGACAATCTCAGATTATTGTTATAAGTCTCTGACAACATTATGGAAAGAACCCTAAAGAGAAATAAAACGTTTTTTCTCACCTTTCTCTTGATCCGGTCTGTTTGTTATTGTGTCCAAGTCCTGCTCAAGGAGAAGTCTGGTTGTGAAATCTGAATATCTGTATACTCTGGCTCAAATAAATACAGGTGGCCATTGAATTCAAAGACCTCATCCACATTGTGCAGATCATCTAAATATTCAGCCATGACATTGAAAATCTTTTAGATGACACTGAACTACGCTCTCTGTACTCCAACACAAGAAACTCTACCGTCTCCACCATGGATGTATTCCACGTTTCCAGCGTTGTCTTCTGACAACACGTCACCTCACCAGATCACAGAACGAGACTTCTCCTTGAGCGAGACTCTCTCCATAATGTCAGACACAGTTATAATAACAATTAGAGCATGTCATGGTAAAAAAAACTGATTGCAGCTCCTACCTTGAGGCTGAAAGGTTTTTTAGGTCTCAGAATGATTTGATTTCATTCATGAGGATTATATATGACATATTATAGCCCACTCAGTCCTTTTTACCTACTGAAATTCCTTTAAAGGACCATTAAAACCCATAAAATACAGTTTTCACCTGCCAAAAACTGATTGCAGCTCCTACCTTGTGACTGAAAGTTTATTTCTGACTCAGAATGGTTTGATATCATTCATGAGGATTATATCTGACAGATTATAGCCCACTCAGTCCTTTTTACTTACAAACCTCAAAGAAACTGAATGGTACAAAATGGGGTGTTTTTGATCGCGAGGGATCGCCTCGCATCCCAGCATTGGACGCTTGATGGGCTGCGACGAGATACAAGGCACTCGGCACCTGATTGAACGAACGCTTTCCCTCGTGGGCTGCTGCCCCCAGCTTTCAAACTGGAACCAACATGGCGTCTCGTTTGGAGACTTTCTTCTCTTATATCATGAAAATAGTTCAGCGAAATGTGTTTCTGAAAACATTTTATGTGAGAAATAAGCCATGCAGTTGCTGAATCTGTCTTTATTTTGGATCAACAACAGTTAGTTTAAAAGTTTCTAGGGAGTTTGCAGATGTGGCAACTCGCGTTGGACGCCCTTGATTTGCATAAAGTAGCCTAGACCTCAACTTTATGCAAATGAGGAGCGGCCAACGTGACGCCCCCCTCTCGAATTTCGCCGCCACGTTACCGGAATGCATTGCATGGCAGCTTACATAGACAATGAATGGGAAGCGTGGAAAGGACAGAGCCTGTGGACACGTACTATAAGAGAGGTTTAAGATAAGAATATGAAAATGTTCTTATGTGAGGCCGAATGTTATTTGGTGAGAAACTTTTTACATTAAAAAGTGGTCTGCAATTTCCCCCTTCTTTCTACAACAGAGACAAAACATAAAAAAGTAAAAAGAGAATGAAGTCTTCGGTACAAATCCACATAAACGCAGTGCAGAATATTTTTTAGGGGTAGGTGAAGGCCTCAGACTCTCTGCAGATTTAATGCCAGACAGTTCCAGTTGTTGTTGATGATGATGATGTTTCATGTTGTCTGACAGCAGACAGCTGTTCATCTCTGACATCCCCACTCCGGTTTTTCATTTCTCCAGAGCACGATGTTTTTCCTCCCCATGGTCCTCTCTGAGCAGGACGCCTCATCTGTCATCAGTTCACACCTGCGTCACAACAATAATATCCCTGCCAGGTGTGATGGACAGCCGAGGCGAGGCGGTGACAGCGGCGTGGCGTCCAGACACGGATCGAAGGTGGAGACGAACGTTGACATTTCCATCAGAAGTCTGTTCACGATGCCTGGAGACGCTGCGTCCTCCACCTGCAATAAAACACCTCCGCCCTCCGAACGGTTCTTCAAGGCCTCGGCTGTGATTGCAGCGCGGCATCGCTTGTTGGAAACTCTCAAGAAATACTTCAACTTCGTCCACACTGAGATTTATTGGATCAAAAAAGTTTCTTTTCTACTTTAAAATGTATTGTCTCCGGCTCTGAGAGTGACAGCTGAGGGGAGCGACCTCAGAAGCCATGTTTTCTGTTCCTTTAACTCCTCGAGAACAGAGGAAGTCTGGTTCTAAAAGAAGACATCTACAATTTAAGAAATTACAACTTGACTGTGTCTTTGTTTTAAGACATTGTGGTTAAATCAAAATAAACTATTAGGTCCGGTTTAACCTCCTCTGTAGCAGAGACCATAGACTGTATATAAAAAGTGGATGTAGTCACAGTAACGTCACTAATTAGTTTGTGGACTATGGTTTTGAAACCTCAAGTTTGGCATTTTGGCCGTCACCATCTTGGTTTTTTGAAGCCAGAAGTGACTATATTTGGATGCAGTATCAGGTGATTGCAGAGTTGGACCCAAACACAGACGGATTGATGAGGGAACTGCAGGAAAAGTAAATGAAGGACAGGTGAAACTAATCAGGGTGGAGCAGACAATCAAAAAGACGGGAAAACACACAAAGACAGGAAGTAAAACCAAACATGACACGTGAGGAGTGAACTTCACTCAAAACTACAGCATGCATTTCCTGCAGAAAATGCATGTGAATGCTGACAGCTGAAATTGCAAAGCATTGCTGAAAATACAGAAATCTTAAAGCGTGAATGCTTTGCACTGCACTCCTGGAAAAAATTAATAGTAAAACTGGCAGAGTTGAAAGCTGAACTGCATTACCCATAAAAAGCTAAGAGCTGAAATACATACATATGTCTTTGTGAACTTATTGTCTTGTTAGTGAGCAAGCTAATGAGCTGAGAGCTTTTTCCACTCTTTAATTTATTGAATAAAATAATTTATAGTTTTGAGAAAATGGGGGATAAAGAAGGAGGGTTAATTTGCAAATACAGATATCTCCGTTTTTATTTATTTACTTAAATCAGTTTTTTTAAATTATACATTCCAGGGAAGATTGATCAAAATAGTGTTGGCTTATTTATTTATAACCTCCAGGTCTGAAAAGTGAAGTCAATGCTGAAGTGCTTTAAACTTGCATTCTTTCTAACAGCCAGCAGGGGGCGACTCCTCTGGTTGCAAAAAGAGTCTGATTGTATAGAAGTCTATGAGAAAATGAGCCTACTTCTCTCTTGATTTATTACCTCAGTAAACATTGTAAACATGAGTTGATGGTCTCACCTCTACAGCATGATGTTCATTTAGTAAATTATGGTCCCATTTAGAGTCAAATAGACCATAAAGCAGGGTATGCTTTAGGACGTGGCTACTTTGTGATTGACATGCCACCACCACAGCGTTGTCCGGTCTGGGAGTTGTCCGTGTTTTCGTCTTACAACTTTCACAGTGTGTTTTCAGTCCATGATTGTAACATTTTGGATCATCTGAAAATGTCTTATTCAGCATTCGGTTGTACGGTGACGTCACTATGTCCACTTCTTATATACAGTCTATGATTGTAACTGACAGCTGTCTACGATGTTAGTCATGTTGATTGTGACAAGATGAAGAAAACCCACTGACTCAGGAATATTTTTGTCTGTGTGTGAATATTATGAGTCATTATTGAGATGATTAATATTCAGATCAGCTACCTGTCCTTCATTAGAGTGACCACCTTGATGAAGGACAGGTAGCCACAGACATTTTGAAAGCACGGTGCGATGGAGAGTTGAGAGTGTTTATTTTGATAGACTTGAAGATCACAGTGATCTTCACCCTGCTGAGCGTGCGTGTTCTCAGAGCTGGAAGTCAGACAGTCAGACAGTCGGTGATTGGATGTCTCACCTCTGCTGAAGTAATGAGCTCATTCCAGTTGACAGACTCACCTGCAGACTTTGAGCAGAATCTCATTTTGTAATAAATATCGATCCAACCGCTGAGAAAACTCAAACTCCTTCTGTTGGCTCAGAGTTCACTTGAACTTTTCAGAAACAGCGAGACGCTCGATTACACAACAAGCTGCAGTTTTTAAAACTTTCCTGAGATTTCTTGTTGAACTGATCAGAAGATGTGAAGACCTTTAATCAAATATGTTCGATTCTCTCTTTCAGCCACAAATCATCCACAGCAGACAGGCAGGGATTCTGGAAAAAAACAAACTGTTTTAAATCCAGTCTAATTCGATCAAAAACCAGTATAACCTGGTCTAAAAACTAGGGCTGTCCTTGACCAAAGAAATTCTCAGTCGACTAACACTCATACGATTTTGTCGACTAATTTATTAGTTGATTTAATTGACAGAACTGTGCAACCATGGAGGACAGAACCTGCCAAAATAAAAAAAAATATTAATATATAAATAGACTACTCAATAAATAAATAAATATATCATTAAATGTAGCAAAATAATATAAAAAATAATGTAGACATGAATTAATAATAAAATAAAAATATATGCAAATTAAATAAATTAATAGAAAAAAAATACATTTAAAAATTAATAAAAATAAATACATACATAAATAAAAGGGAAAATTGAATGTTATTGAAACCTGTCTGGTCTAAACCCAGTCTGATCGGTTCAAAACTATCCTAAACCCAGTTTATCTTGATTTTAACCCAGTCTAATTTAGCCTAAACCCAGTCTAATCTGGTTTGAACTGAGTTTAATCTGGCGCAAACCCAGTCTGACCAGACCTAGTCTAAACCCAGAGTAGGCATGCAATGCATTGTCGCTGTAAGCATGTTAGCATTTAGCTCAAAGCACCACTGTGCCTATAAGTAGGCTACAGCCTCAGAGCTGTTAGTTTGGCTGCAAACTCTCAGTCCTGCAGCGTCTTCAGATATTCTCACAGATCTGCTGTCAGTCATTCTTGCAGGTTTATATTCAGACGTGTTCGGAGAAGTCATGAAAGCAGATAAAGATGATGAGGAAAGTGTCTGAATCGATACTCAGACCCATCAGTGAGCTTATCCCATCTCACTATGACTTATTGATCAGTCGGACCCTGCGTGGTATCAAACCTCTCATCTAACTAAGTCTTGTTTATGAACTGATAAACAGATCTTTCATTGCACCTGCTGGACAGACCTCCAATATTTCAATATTTACTTGTAGTGATGATACAGTCTGATCACTACTAAGCACCTGAGGTTTTACAGTCTGCTGTTGAACATCTTATGCTGGTTATTACACTGTGGTGCGTTTTAGTGCCTGCTGGGACAAACGGCCGCTGCGGGATGGACTCATAAATCGCTGAATAACAGTCGTATTAATGCTCCCCTCCATAAAAGTGATGTGTATCCTGTTGCTGACTGGATGACGAGGATCGTAAATATCAACAGCTGCTGTTCAGGCTGATCGCTTTATTCAAGACGAGAAGCGCTCTGCTAGAAGCAGCACGGATTCGGCTCAGCATCCGATTTGAGCGTCCAGAGCGTCCGGACCGAGATGCCTCTTCCACAGTCCGACTGGAATCACATTTCTGGATACAATCTGGATATGCCAAACAACGGATTTGGGCTGGCAGTGTGAACAAGGCCTGTGTGACTAAATGTTGTGGTTGTGACGTCATTTGTTCTCCAGAGCTGAACTAAAACAACCAGGAAACTTTCACGACGAGTTCAACAGGAACATTGAAAGAACATAGATTGGATAAATGTTCAAATGTTCAGACTTTGAATATGGGAACAATACTTTACAGTTGGATTCTGATGGCTGTTTCCATTTTAGATCTGATAAAATACTCATTTATTATTAACTCTGGTATTAACAGGTGATTAATGAATAAATAATAATGATCTTTTTCTCTGTTTCTCTCTCAGCAGCTTTTGTTTCAGCTCTCTGCAGCTGTCTCGTCATCATTGCGCCCTTCTCGCTGCAGCGTCGCCGTCCTCTCGTCGTGACTTTGCCCGAGGCGACTCCGCGTCTGTCTGTCTGACTGTCCGTGCTGATGTCTCACACTGTGACGGTGACAGGTGGCACTTCCTGCTGACGCCGTGATGACGGCTGACGACCTGTCAGCGTGACGTCTGTGATTGGCTGAGAGACGTGTGGGGAGTGCAGCTCGTGCAGCAGGCGATAACCTTTCAGCAGGAGACGCTCCGAGTCAGCGATGATGATGCGTTCGCGACGAGTGACAGACACGGGATGTGACGTCATGTTGGTGTCTAATGTTTTTTAAATACTACCTGTCAATCAAAAATCCCCTCCAGCTGATCCCTCCGTTTGTTTCCCATCATCCTCTGTGTCTCATCAACGTTTAATGTGACATTAACAGGCATAAACTAAGGCGCCGACATTACAAACCAGCCTCACACGTCAATCACGTCAACTCTCTCTCTGACACCCACCCTGTCCCGAGGGCACCGGGTTTCCCCAACGAGCGAGTGAATGAACGAACCCGATGCCAACTACACGCTTCACTTCCTGTCTGTCTGCAGAGCATAAATCAAACAGCAGATGATGGAATATTGACTCAGTGAAGAGCTGCGAGGAGGGGGATTAATATTTGTGTTCAGTTCCAATATCTTAACGTGTGAATCTTTAACTTTCTGTTGTGACTTCCTTCACCGCCATCTCTGCATAAACCAATTTACTTTTCATCAACCATTCGTTTTAGGAACATTAGTAGAACGGTGTCTTTTATTAAAGGTGCTATTGGTAACATTGATAACATTCAGCCACTATATGTCTCACTCTTCCTCCCCCATTCAATTGCATTCACTTCACAACAAGTGGTTGCCAGTTCGTTGTACAACCTGCATATTTTATGATCGAGTGGAGTGAGACTCAGACAGTCAAGTGATTCATCTTTCGTGGCAGAGTACTGAAGTCATTTTGCAACATGTAGCTTTACATTAGCTATAGATTTAGGTTACTTTGTGATTCATGTAATGTAATATATGGTAATCTGCCCTTACAAAAAATAAGTGTATTCAAGTGTGCTATTAGTATACTTCTTTTAAACTTAAAATAAGAGTGTATACTTTCAGTTTACTTTTTATGTACTTATCAGATATATACTTAACAAAATGAATCTCAAGTATACTTAGCTTATACTGACAAGTATACGGAAAAAGTCTAAGTATATTTGGCTGATGTTTACTTTTTGATAGAGTGGCCTATTAAAGGGTGTGAGAGTTCGTAAACGTATGTTTTGATAATTTACTTTAAATTTTCTCACCATGGAGGCATGTGAGAAAAACTATTTTTATTTTTTTATTTTTTTAATCTCATCAAAATATTAAGTCAAATAGCAAAAGTCTCTTCATGTAATGCATAAATCATTGGATAAGGACTATAAGTTAAAGAAAATGTACATGTATACTTGCATAAAAAACTAATAAAATAGTAGTTTACTGAAAGTATATTTTATAGTGTACTTTCATAAACTAAAAACCAACCGCATACTTATAAGTTCACTTATAGTATAATTCACTTCATAATATAGTTGCAGTACAAAATACAACTTAGATGTAAAGTTTACTATTCTTACACATAAAGTAAACTTAAAAGTATAATTTTATAAACTAAAAAGTGGGCCAATTAAGTCCAAGAAGTATTGAAGTAGTACATTTAAAAGTATACTACTAGTACACTGGGAAATACACATGAACTTTACTTAACTTTACATCATAAAATAAACTTGAATAATAAAATAAATTATAAAAAAGGCCCTTTTGCTATTTGACTTGATGTTTTGTGATGAAAATGAGTGAAAATTATTTTTCTCGCATACCTACACGGTGAACGGAGAATGGAAAAACATAAAAAAATTCTTGATGAATTTAAGCAAATTCATATCAAAACATACGTTTACAAACTCTCACATACTCTAACAGGCTACTCAATCAGCCAAATATACTTTTCTGTATACTTGTCAGTATAAGCCGAGTATATTTAAGTATAATTTTGTGAAGTATACCTCTGATAAGTGTATAAAAAGTAAAGTGAAAGCATACTCTCTTATTTTAAGTTTTACGTTTTATTTTAAGTATGCTAATAGCACACTTGAATACATTTTTTTTGGTAAGGGGTTTCCATTTTTGTATGCATATAATGACAGGAGCATAAATAGTGGTTGATGGAAATGCACTTATTGAAATACTGTGTTAAATGATCTCTTGTAAAAAGCAGATACCCTAATGGCCACGTTATATCAAAGCAGGAAGACAGCAACTCGTTCTTCTTCAAACATTACATCCGTAGAAGAAGAAGGGTGCTGTGCAGCAGCAGCATCCACTGATTAAACTGCTAGAATTATAAAATGACCTGCTGTAACCTTCACAGGTGAAACCCTGTGATAAAAGATGCTCCGCTACTGCTGAACGACTGTGTGGTCTGAAACTTATTGATATGATATCCACAGCTGACGAGAGGAAACACTGGGTGCTGATCAATAATTCAGAGGTTTGTTGGAGTTTGTGCAGGCTGTTAGCAGAGTTGACTCAGGCAGATCGACAAATTAGAGATTCTGACTTCATGCATCAAACAGGAGCCGCGGTATCATCAGCGTGCGATAAATGATGAATGCTGTGTGGAGAGTGAAGAGATGAACCTGTGAGTCAGAGAGTGAGGAGAATATTTACTGTTATAATAAATGTTATTAAACAATCAACGCTACCACAAAGAGACATAAAACGACCACAAAGAGACATGAAATGATCACAAGGAGATGCAAAATGACCACAATGAGATGCAAAATGACCCAAAAGAGAAGCAAAACGACATCAAAGAGACGCAAAACGACCACAAAGAGATGCAAAGCGACCACATAACGACCACAAGGAGATGCAAAACGACCACAATGAAACATGAAACGACCACAAAGAGATGCAAAATGACCACAAAGACGCAACATGATCACAAAGAGAAGCAGAAACTACCACAAAAAGACCTGAAACAACCATAAAGCGACGCAAAACGACGACAAAGAGACATAAAATGACCTAAAGGAAGCATAAAATGACCACAAAGAAACATGAAATGACCATAAGGAAGCATAAAATGACCACAAAGAAACAGGAAATGACCAAAAGGAAGCATAAAATGACCACAAAGAAACATGAAATGACCATAAGGAAGCATAAAATGACCACAAAGAAACATGAAATGACCATAAGGAAGCATAAAATGACCACAAAGAAACAGGAAATGATCTCAAAGACAAATAAATTACCACAACGAGATGCAAAATGACCACAATGAAACACAAAACGACCACAAAGAGACATAAATGACCACAAAGTGACAAAAAACGACCACAAAGAGACATAAAATGACCACAAAGTGACACAAAACGACCACAAAGAGGCATAATACGACCACAAAGACGCAAAATGAACACAAAGAAAAGCAGAACGAACACAAAAAGACCTCACATCTTTCCATCAACCCTGAGAGGGTTTTGAGGCTCTATAATGTCGTCACAATACAGGTCGGCTCAGTGTGCAGAGAGACAGACAGACAGACAGGCAGACAGATAGACAGACAGACGGACAGACAGACAGACAGGCAGTGTGACATGTAACAAAGTTCAGACTCAAACTGCTGATACAGACAGAACAGGACCTGCACCTGAACACACTGACCCTCCTCCTCCTCTCTCCTTCAGGCTGTAATCTTCTTGATAAAGTTGCTTTTTCTCTCTCTGGATATTTTTTTTTTTTATCTCCTGATGCAGCTGATGTCGCTCTGATAGGCCTCGTCATTATTCCCAGCATTGTCCTGCCTGCAAAACGTCGCCGAGGCAACGGTGACCTTGCCAACAGGACTCCTGTACCCGACGAAACACTAATGAGGGAAGAGTTTGGGAGAAAGAAAAAAAAGCTGCAGAGACACAATGACAGATTAGATTCACTGAAACACTTCAGCAACATCACTGATACAGTTAATAACCACTGAGAACTGACTGACTGCAATGTGTGTGCAGCCTCAGTGGGAGGGTAACAGTGGGAAAACAATTAAATACAAATAAATAAGAAAGTCTTAGTTCAGTTTAACATTACTCACCATCTTTAGATATTGATCAGAGTGACTCGTGGAGGTAATTCAGGACAAACTGAGCCGTTATTGACATTTTGGGGTTAATTTGTCTCCAGAGACAAAACAGTCAGCTGTGTTTCTGTGTTTTCTCCACCTGTGTTTTTACAGCCGATCACATCTACAGTAATCAATACCCCCACAGTTAATCTGACAAACTGATACTACTGATCAGCTCCTGATCCCATTAACCTTTGACCTCTGTGAGCGTCTGAGTTGGAGTTGTGGATGTTTGCTGGAGCCAAAGAACAACTCAGACTGTCAGAGAGGACAAGATGAACTGAAGAGGACTGGATCCATACGGAGGTCAGAGGTCAAGTGCTGCAAATGAAGAAGGTGCAGAGAGGAGGATGAGGGGAGGGATGAAAGATATTGATCAATCGGTGGACAGAGGAGGGAGAGTAAAGCAAAGCAAAGCACCAGAAAATACAGGACAAAACCAGGGCTAAAACAACAGAGAATATTGGAAAAACCAGGGCTACAACAATAGAGAATAATGGACAAATCCAGGGCTAAAACAACAAAGAATATTGGGTCAACCCAGGGTTAAAGAGCATAGAATATTGGACAAGTTTAGGTTTTAAACACCAGATAATATTGGACAAATTCAGTGCTTGAACACCGGAAAATACTGGACAAAAACAGGGCTCAAAGAACAGAGAATATTGGACAAAACCAGGGCTAAAGAAGAGAGAATATTGGACAAAACTGAAGCTAAAACAACAGAGAATATCAGACAAAACCAGGGCTGAAAGAACAGAGAATATTCGACAAAACTGAAGCTAAAACAACAGAGAACATCGGACAAAACAAGGGCTGAAAAAACTGATAATATTGGACAAAACCATGGCTAAAACACCAGAGAATATTGGGGCAACCCAGGACTAAAGAGCAAAGAATATTGGACAAATCCAGGGTTACAACACCAGTTAATATTGGACAAATCTAGGGCTGAAACATTAGATAATATTGGACAAATTCGGGGCTTAAACACCAAAGAATACTGGACAAAACCATGGCTAAAACAACAGGCCAAAGAGACACTAAACTATCTGACTGACAACAGTTGTTGTTTTGATGAAAACAAAATGAAACAAACTGCAATAGAAACAGACTTTGAGAATAAATCTTGACGTCCACACGACCTCAGTTAAACACCAGAGTTTAAAATGCTGTTTTTTTTGTTTCTGAAGATAGTTTTCAGTCTCCGGAGAGTCCTCTGCCTCCCGCTGAGCATCTCCTCTCACGCCGCTACTTCTTCTTCTCTGATAGAAAACCACTCTTTAAGACATCAATGAGTCTTCTTCTCCACTTCATATTCACGCTGAGCTTTGGAGGAAACACTAACAGCAGCGAATCACCAACAAACTGTCTGAAGCCGTTTGAATGACGCTGATAGAGGAGAAGCTCCGGTTCACAACATCGCACTCAGTTGATCTGCGGAGGACATGAAATAAACACACTTTATATGAAATACAAGAATAGACTTAAATCATCTCAACTACACAAACTAGGGCTGAATGATTTGAGGAAAATATGACTTTTTTGACAAATATTGCGATTAAAATTACAATTGTTTTCCATAAATTAAAGTGAAGTCTACATATTATTAACCAACCGCAACGCGTAATGAAACAAATATAATAAAATGATGCAGTTGTTAAGTCAGAGAAGACTTAAAAATTAATTTTCTGTGAAAGAAAATCACCAATTCTATTCAGATTTAGCAAGTTACGTTGACAGGAAGGTGAAACTGCTCTTGAATTCAGTGACTTTCTCTCTCTGCAGCAGTGATACTAATAATATTAGAAACCGTCTCCTTCCTTCAACAGATGAAGGAAAGGAAAAAGAAAAGAATTGACTCAAATAAAAAGGCTGATTGAAGGATTTCCTCTGTCTTTATTCTCTGTTAGCGTGCTGTGTTTTGTCCTGCGACTGAAGAAATGGACTCTTTCTGAGGCAGAAAGTGATGAATAAAACATGGGTTTGGTTTTCTGAGGACACCAAATCATCAGATTCAGCCGCTCAGAGAAATACACAGAAACCAACTGCAGTTTTTTTTTTTTTTTTTTACTGCAGTGACTATGATGAAGTCATTGATGAAGGTGCTAAATTTAATGAACTCTGAGTTTAAATGTGTGATGGAACACTGTTTATAGTGATTTTTACTGATTTAAAATATTCTTCTTCTGGTGATTTTGGCAAACACAGCTTCAGAGAAGAAGTCATTACTGTGAATAATGCGGTTGTACTAAACAGCGTATGAATAACACGGTATTTCGCAAGTCATTAGCTCTCTGATGTCGGCTTGTTGTGTCTGGACCTTAACACACAACATTTTGGTCTCTCATAATATGTATAATGCATAATAGAATAAAATACTTTCTCTTTTTTGCCTCATATTCCATCCCATATTGCTGCAGAACTTATTAATTAGCTAGTTGAGTATCAAATATATTGGTTAATGCAGCTTTAAAAGACTGCTATTCAAGGATGAGCGTGCCTTTAATTGAAGGCTGGTTGAACAGAAAGGGGTGTTATATGTCTTGTATGTTTTTTCAAGGATAAAATCCGTAGTCTGTTCTTTTGGTCTATCTCACACAGAGAGACAAGGTCAAAGATCGCAGCAGCTGGAGTGCTTTTTAAATGGATTACAAGTATGTATCCAGTACCAGGATGTCACTTCTGACCTCCAACAGAGACGATAGATACTGTTTTTTTTTTTTTCTCTCTCTGACCTGAAAAACTGTCTCAGAGCTCTTCACCGTCTGACCTTGACGACAGAAACCCTCCATGACTGCCGCCGCCTGGAGAAAAGGCCGCCTCTCGCCCACGGAGAGCTTTCAGCGCTGGTGGTAATTGGATCCTGGTCCTGCTCGGCCCCCCCGTCGCTCCTCTCTGTTCTCTCTGCTGGTGGTGTCATCATCAGCGCTCTAATAAGGCGAAGGCCACGAGCGCCTTCAGCGAGTCATTATTCACAGTAATGACTTCTCACTGGGCTCCTCAGTTACAGGACGAGTTGTATCTGAACACGCCGAGCTGCAGTTTAAAGACTTGGGTCAGCAGATACTAGCAGTGAGAGGGTAAGAACATTTCAGGTACTCGTACTTTAGTTGAGTATTTCCATTTTATATTACTTCTACTCCACTACATCCCAAGGGTAAATATTGTACTACATTTGTCTGACAGCTCTTCATCCCCTTCCTGTCCAGTGAAAACCACGTATCTCCAGATGTGTTGATGTTAAATGTTTGTGATCAACTGAAGGGTGAAGTGATCCTTTATGTGTTGAGAAAATCCTTCTTAAGCTAATTAAACTCTTGAAAAAGCCTCTTGTATCAGCTGGATAATGCATTGTCACAAAGCTGAAAACAGGCTGTTTTTGGTAACACTTTTACAATTTTACAGGTCCGCAAATTTCATGGTAATTAGGCAATAATTAGCAAGTAACTTATATTTACTGTCAAATTACCCCAATACTGACCTCAAAATGTATCGAAAATTACTTTACTATAAACATTATTTAATAATTATGCTAAAATAGCATATAATGGTTAAAATAGGGCTCTTATAGGCTTGAGAAGTGGCTGTGGTGACATCACCACGTCACGGAAGAAAAGGCGGGACTTGAATCAAGGCGTTTCAGGTTCAGGAGAAATGTTTCTGTCAGGGAGAGTAACTCCTTTTGGCGTGGACTTTGGAACTTTGCAGACCTTCAACCTGCACAAAAAACTAAATAACACACTAAAGGAAAGAGGAAAAGCACAAAAGCTTAATAGATCCCCTTTAAGAGTTTGTCAGTATCATTGCTTCTTTAACTTTTTTTTTTTTTTTTTTCAAAATGAGAGATAACTAGACCTCTGCACCTCCTCATGGCTCTGTTTTCGGGCTTTAAAAAATCTAGCCTGTGTTGGGAGACTTTGACCAATCACAGGTCATTTCAGAGAGAGAGAGCGATCCTATTTAGCGTTCGTATTGGCTGTTCTCCTGCTGGTGGGCGGTGCTTGGTATTTCCTCAACTGATCTCAACATGGCTGCCGGGTCACAAACTTTCTCATTTTATAGCTGGACAGTACACTACAAGATGTTTCCGAAAACATTTGAGGAGAGAAATAGGCATTACAGGAACAGAATATTGATTCATATTTGATCAGTGCTGCCTAGTTTGACCATTTGATCGGAGTTTACGAGTGACTGACAGCTGCTCTGAGACGGAAGACTCCAGATCAGCTCTGATTGGTTGTTTTCCTCCGGTCTGTGAAATCTTGCAGATGCCATTAGGAGCACCGGAGGACACAGAGGAACATAATTTTTTTCAGATTACCTGTCTCATGCACTACTGTCAGGATATAGTGACCGTTTTATAAAAATAACTATTTTTAATCCTATTTGATCCATTTCTAACCACTTCAGCTTTAATATTCAAATCAATAACGACAACACAAGAAAGCTGTCTAAAACAGCCAAACAAATCCAGAGGAGCGAGGCAGGCAGGTCAAAACACAGGGAGGAAATCAGGAACAGGAAAACAACACTGACTACTCGACTGGCAAAGGGAACAGGCGGTGAGCTGGTTTATATACACTGAAGGGCTGACGAGATAATGAGAGGCAGGTGTGTAAGTAGGTGAGTATGGTTTGTGATGGTGAACAGGTGAGCCTGTGGATGTGGGAGTCAGGTGACCAGGGTTGGTGGGAGAGTCCGAGGGTATCTGGTGGACAGGTGAAGAATGATGAAGAATGTATATTCAACCTTTTCACGCACTGATGAGTTAGTGGTTAGTAGTTTTGTTGCATGGCGTAAAAAGGACACGTGAAAAGGTTAAAATGCGTCCTCATGACGCGCGGAATGTCCTTGTAATGTCGTGCTATTTTTACGCCTTCCTGTGAGACCGGATTGAGCCGAGAGCAGCTGATGATTCTCTGTAGGTTCACCACAAACACTGTTTTCACATTGTTATATGATATATTATTAATATAAAATATATTGATTATAGCCACTTAAACCAGTGTTGTTGATCAGAACATGTATTTTTCAGTAGTTTTATCAGAAATCGCTCTATATGTCGATCTAAAGGGCAGTTATGATGGATTTTGAGTTGTAATCTAGAGGATTTTAACTATAGTTAGTCTCAGGCTCTCTGCTCTTAAAACATCTTCAGTTTTTCACAGTTGTCTGGAGTACGAGGGGAGACGCCATCCTGCAGTTCCGCACGTCTTCACAGTAAAGTTGTCTGAAGCGTTCAAAGGTCAGAAACCTGCTGCCATCTGTGTCTTTGTTGGTCCTCCCGCGTCTCCTCCTCTCTGACATTTTAATAAACCTCTCTGGAGGGTTTGTCACCTCAGCAGCACACAGTCTCTCTGAGTTTTCAGCATTTATGAAGCTAAACTGAACCTGCAGGACGACAAAACATTTCACACACTGATGATTCTCATTCATTTATTACTTGGCAGCGATGGAAGCCCATTTTTGTCTGGAAAAACAACAGATGAAAAGTTTGAAATGATAAAACTAAAAATACATAAACACTCTGGTATAAATCAAAAATGTTTGTGCACTACTTACTCAAAATGTTGATTTATAAAGTAATAATTTTAATACATTTATTTTTTTTCAGATACTTGGGCTTAAGCAGTCATCATTTTGAAATAGCTTTCATAATTTTTTCTCTAACAAGAAATTTGCTATGGCATTTTGGTGCATAAAGGTCACAATAAACGAAGTAAGACAAAAGAAAAAAGCAACTGCAAAAGTCAGGAGTCATAAATACGAAATAGAAATGTACAATAAAATACCAAACTAAGTGGTTTTGTTGCAGGATCAGAATACACTGGGTGCGCAGTTCCTCACCTCTCTTAAACCCTAAAGAAAGGGCGTCGTCACACCTTAATTGGCCGAGAGGGGAAATGCACCAAGCTGCTCTCAGTTGTTAATTATGAGTCAGTTCCCCCCCACCCACCGTAGTCAACAGGTGATCTGATTAATCTCCAATCAACTCAACAACTGTTCAGCTAAAATGAATTGGGGAAAAGGGAAATTACAGCAAGTACCAAAGACTACACTCTCCGCCCCGTATACTGCACCTATATACATAGGTGTTTTACAACACAATTATTCAACAGCACAGTGTGTAGGATTTGGTGATATCTAGTGGTTTAGTTGCAGATTGCAACCAACTGAGTACCCCTCCGCTCACACCTCCCTTTCCAAGACTGCGGTAACGTAAGTCGGCAAGTGCAAAACTGTAGTGCAAAAACATCAATCGCCTCACTCAGAGGCCATCCTTAACCATAATAACACTACTTTAGGAGCAACGGTAGTCAGTCGGCGGTTGGCGGTACCACAGTTTTGCACTCTGCAGCTCACGTTATCGCAGTTTCACAAGTGTGTTGGAGAACGACGGTGGCCTTCAGGTAACATAAAAACGTGAAAGTCTCTCTTTAGAGCCAGTGTTTGGTTTGTCCGTTCTGGGCTACTGAAACATGGAGGAGCAATATGGCGGAGTTGGGGAAACTCTCGCGAGATGGTTAACGTTAGGCATTGATCTTGAATAGTTAGGATAGGTTGTCGGGCAGCGAGTCTCACAATAGTTTTTGCAGATCTCAGGTCAGATTTTGCAAATGTGGGTTACCTTCTAGACACGATACTCCGGGAAGAGGACCCGCTTCCTATGTAGATATGAACGGCTCATTCTAAGGTAACGAAAACACAATGATTCTTAGTTTCAGGTGATTATACACGAAAGAAAACATAGTTATTAAAGCAGCAATAGGCAGGTTGGAGCAAATCTGATTTTGAAAAAGATACAGGTAATCTGAAAAAAATCATGTTCCTCTGTGTCCTCCGGTGCTCCTAATGGCATCTGCAAGATTTCACAGACTGGAGGAAAACAACCAATCAGAGCTGATCTGGAGCCTGTTGTCTCCAAGCAGTTGTCAATCACTCGTAAACTCCGATCAAACGGTCAAACTAGGCAGCGCTGATCAAATATGAATCAATATTCTGTTCCTGTAATGCTTATTTCTCTCCTCAAATGTTTTCAGAAACATCTTGTAGTGTACTGTTTAGCTGTAAAATGAGAAAGTTTGTGACCCGGCAGCCATGTTGAGATCAGTTGAGGAAATACCAAGCACCGCCCACCAGCCGGAGCACAGCCAATAGGAGCGCTCTCTCTCTGAAATGACCTGTGATTGGCCAAAGTGTCCCGTCAAGGGTTAGATTTTTTAAAGCCTGAAAACAGAGCCATGAGGAGGTGCAGAAGTCTAGTTATCGCTCAGAACACTTGAATTACATTAGATCCCTCGAAATGACACTAGCCCTTTAACATAATTTCCCCCCTACATAAATTCATCCTCATCAGTAGCGTCACTTTACTGTTTTGTTTTGACTGTAGTATTGTTTCCTGGACTCTACACCTCCCTCACCGTCTTTAAACAGGGAAAGTTTGTCTCTCTTTACTTTAATTAAAAGTCAGACTGACTGTTTGTTTGTGGTCAGAGATCTCCACTCCTTCTGCCAACGTTTCATTGTTCACCAAACTGTTGGCCAGGAGGAGGAGGAGGAGGAATGTTTTGGCGGTGAGCATGAAGAATCCATTTTCCTCGGCCTGCTGCTGCAGTGGCGGCGGCGGCGAGCGACAGCGGCGGAGGGAGATTAGGAGCTGATATCCTGCCTCCTCATCCGTCGCCTGATAACACACAGCAGGATAATGGCTCTGCTATTTCTGCTGCTGAGACGATGACGGTTGTTATCTGACTGCTGGAAGCTGCTGTTTAGAGCTCCAGGAGGCGACATGGCAGACCAATCAGTCAGTATATCAGTGATGGATTCATGGAGCTCCTGCTGGTTAACATTAGTGTCAGTGCAGCTGCAGTCGGACGGGAACATCTGTCAGTTTTGCATCAAATTTACAGATACTGTCATCTTTTACATGCTTTAACATGTACGCATCATTTCAGTCAATATTCATTCCTTTGCACTATTGTATTTGTTTACAGTTTACAGAAACACTTGTATATAGACATTGTATCTTGTTTTTATACATATTTTATATATACCTTTTGAGAGGAACATATTTTCTCCTGGATTATGGCTGCAGTTTTAAACACGCGGTTAATGTTGTAAATTGCAACAAAACAAAGAAACTAGGGCTGTCAAAGTTAACGCGATAATAACACGTTAACGCAAATTAGTTTTAATGCCACAAATTTCTTTAATGCATTAATGCAACTTGCGATTTTGTAGTGGGCTCAGTTTTGAAGCTACAGTGGAGATACTGGTATCATATGAAACTACAAAAGCCTAAGGAATTCATTGGTACCAACCATGTCATACTAGCTTGTAAAAAAGGAGGCTAAATAACGCCACAAACTTGCGCTACATTTTGGCGAGGAAAAACCAGCATGGCCATTTTCAAAGTGGTCCCTTGACCTCTGACCTCAAGATATGTGGATGAAAATGGGTTCTATGGGTACCCACGAGTCTCCCCTTTACAGACATACCCACTTTATGATAATCCCATGCCATTTGGGGCAAGTCCTGTTGGGCTGCAGTTTGCCATGTTATGATTTGAGCATAATTTTTATGCTACAGTACCTGTGAGGGTTTCTGGACAATATCTGTCATTGTTTTGTGTTGTTAATTGATTTCCAATAATAAATATATACATACATTTGCATAAAGCAGCATATTTGTTCACTCCCATGTTGATGAGAGTATTAAATACTTGAGGTACATTTTGAGCAGATATAAAATGTGCAAATAATTTGCGATTAATCACGATCAACTATTTTTTTCTAATATTTGAATCGATTGACAACTCCAATAGATTTACTATAGTTTTAAAAATCTTTTCCATATGTTGTCATGCATGAAACGATACTCGATTGCTATTTGTGAATTATTTAAACAACATTTGTATGGGAATGATTCTGTCCCATGCTTTTTGATCACTAAAAGCGGTTGATCACAGTAAGGAAAGTTTATTTATGTAGCACATTTCAGCAACAAGGCAATTAAAAATGCTTTACAGAAAATATTAAACACAATATAAAAGATAAAAGATAAAATTAGTGACCTAAACAATCTGCTAAACAGCAAACTGTGGGTTCCTCACTCCACATCAGTGACCTAGAGCAAATATCAATGATTTTTTTTTTACTTCTGGATCTTCATCATGATGTAAAAACAGCCACAACAGTAAGTTTATGTGCCTGCAGGGAGAATACAGGCTTGTGTGTCCCACGCCTGAAAAATGCCAACACACAGTCCACTTAACGGTGCACGCTTGTAGCACTAAAGTTTATCACACAATTCACCACGGTCTACTGCTCCACACCTGTCCAGCTGTTGGCGGTATAATAAGCCTATAAACTGGTTTTAGCACCAACAGACATGAAGATTTTTATGACACTTTTTTTATGCTCTTATTTTTTAATATGGTTTTATTCTTGTGCCGCACTTTGTGATCTTGTTCTATGAAAGGTGTTATATTAAATAAACTTTACTCACTTACTTTACGTCGTGTTCAGCCTGAATATTAATAGTCGCATGGTTATAACTTATGATTACACGGCTCTGTTCTGATTGGTCAATCACGGTGTTCTACGGTCTGTTATCTCTTTCTAACAGACCGTTGCTATGGGCGCAGTTCTGATGTCGGACTCCTTCGGACCGTTTTTGTGTCAAAATATTGATTTCTTCAGTAAGTAGCCGTGTAATAAGCATGATAATGTACAGCTAGCGGGTCATTGTTGTGAAATAAACCCTTTCAGGGCGATGCAAGATTGTTATTTCACAACAATGACCGGCTCGCTGTACATTATCATGCTTATCTATTCGGTAACACTTTATAATAACCATCATTTATAAATGGTAAATTGATAGTTAATCAAACTTAATCAGTAGTTATTTTAATGTTAAAAACAACGAAATTACAATAAATAATGTTTACCTATTATATTAGTAATGCTATAATTTCGGTTACTTTATCAGTTTACTGTTGCACACAGTGTGACCTTGTATATACTATATATATATATATATATATATAAGTATTTAATTAAGATATAATTTTTAAACCTCAAAGAAATTGCATGTAAACCATCTATAAACATTATCTGTATTATAAAGTTTCAACTGATGATTATAATACCTTGTTAAATGGTTAATAAATACTTTGTAATGGCCATTATTTAGATAGATAGTTAATACTTTGTTAATGGTTAATAATAATTGGTTACTGGTTCATCTATCTCTGTAATGTTTATAGATGTTTTACATACACATTTTTGAAGGTTTACAAATAATTTTGGAATAATTAACAAACACCTAATATAGTATATATAAAATGTTGTAAAGTGTGCAACAATAAACTGTTAACAAATATTTTACTAATGTAATCAGGATGTAATTGTTTTTGTCTCTTATCAGCTATGATACAATATATAATTTATAAACTAATTATTTTATATTATTTCATATCCAAATATACAAACTAATGATAGTATAACAGAAATTATAACATTACTAATAAGTCGTAAACATTATAAATTATCATTTCATTGTTAACAGTAAAATAATTATTAACTAAGTTTCATTAACTACCCATCAGAATAATATCACATTATGTCTCTTTTATTCTGGATTTAGGGACTCATGACTTCATGCACAGCAGTTTTACGTAATACTGGTTGCTGGTTGCTGGAGTTATTAAAGACTGGAGCTATTTAAGTCTTGTGCAGCAGATGTGATCCTAATATCTGCTCATTACAGTCACTTCACTCTATTTTTGAAACAAAACATTTTTCACTCTTTTAATATTTCGTCTGTAATCTGATTCAGTCAGAAAATAATGGATGAAAAATGATTGGCCTTTTCAAACACATTTACACATTTTCTTCCTCTTCCTGATCCTTCCTCATCCTCTTTTTGTTTTGTATCCTCCCTCGCTTTGTATTTTCCTGTCTGCTTTTTCTCCTCCTCTTTATTTTCTTTACTGTACATCTAAACTTTAACTTAATTTGTTTTTAAAGATGATTCTTTGCTGGATTTTTTTGGATGAAAATTAATGAAAATGATCATTGGGAAATGTTGTAAGATAAAAAAAAGTACTTTGGACATGAAGCAGGATGAGGCAGCATCGAATTAATTAAAATTGTGTTATATATTTATTGGATTATTTCACAATTTCATGGCTATACTAAATATGTTTTTGTGTTCATTAATTATTTATTTATCATGAAGAAAAAAACAAGATAATGTCTTATTTATTTACGTAACGTTGAAAACTCCAGGTCTCCGGGTGATGCTATTGACACACCTCAGTTTACATATCTTTTTTTGTCTACCACGATATTTCTTTTTATCCTATTTTATATTCTAGTCTAATCCTATTTCAACTTCTGCACTATATTTTGTGTTTTACGCTGATGTCTAGGATTCTCAAGTTTACAGCGTTTTATTCTTTTTATACATTTTGAGCTTTAGAGCAAACGACTGCTCCACTGTAATTGTTGTGCATATGACAAATAAAGACTTGAAACTTGATAGTGTCGACACAATTTGAGAAATAAATCAGTCACATATGAGTTATGAACTTTTACTTGCTCACTAGTTCACAAATTACACGTTATAATTAATTTCCCTATATGCTGCTGTCTGATACTTTACTGCCAGTTCATCACGTCCATCCAGCGACTCCTGGTCTTTTCATCAGCCGGGAAGAGAAAGAACGATCAGACCCGTTGCTGGTGTGAGTACTGGTGCCTTCAGATGGGGTCGTGTTTACCGTGTTCACGAGAGGAGTCCACATGAACACCCCCCTCTTCTCTTGTGGTAGTCACGACCGCGTAAGTGGAAAGTTTCTGAAAGCTCAGAGTTCTCGAGTTGTGACGTGTTTGGAAATGTTTCGGTACATAATAAGTGAATATGTCGTTATTTTAGTCGTATATTGTAATTCTTTCTAATTTTACAATATGTCTGAGGAAAATGTTGATATTCCCAACGGCCTCATCTTTTTCCTCCATCGTTATGCTTTTGCATTTCCTGCATTATGTTACCCGCTTGCTAAATGATTAGCCTCTTTGGCTTCTAGACACCAACAGCAATGTTAATATTGCCATTCCTTAGCAGTGGTGTTCTCGCGACTTAACCACTTGAATGCCAAGCATATTGTGTACACGACTTCCCATGTTGTAAACACGAGCTCACGAGTTTCATTTGAAGGCAACCATACATCCCAATATGAAACACAGGCATCGTAGCTTCAGCGAGAGAGACGTCACTTTTGGGTGTGTCGTCTTTCTAATTACGTATTTTCAGTTTTATACTTTTACAACAAACTGAGACTTTCTTGATTTGCAAAATTTGTAATCTTTTAAATGTACAAACATAATGTGTGTGATTCATGGTGCAATTCAAACAGGATCAAAAAATGCTTCGTCTCTCGCCGTTGACGTTCATATTTTTTTTTAAATAAGGTCCCATGGTGGTCCACAGGAGGGGCGAGACTTCGCCGCTCTATTTGAACTCTGAATAGAGTGATCCAGGGATGACATATTTCTGTAGGCCAACCAGGAAGTTAGCATCGCCCTGGTTCCCTCAACAAAAGACCAATAGGATTGTTCCATTGGGTTTTGGATCATTGCAGGAAATAAGCTCTGTGGCAAACGCACATTTATGATGCTTACACGTTTTGTTCAGCAAGATAATCTCCACAAAGGAATACCACTTTATGATTTTTGAAGTGTGAATGCAATCACCAGAAGAAAAAAGCAAACGTTAAGGATATAAACAAACTACACCATGGTCACATGAACATGAGTATACACAAAGGGGCTGTAAAGGAGGATGAGTTAGCGTGATGATGTTTTGTAGCCTCATTTCAGACACATAAAATTCATGTGCCGATTACTGATGTATTTTATGTCGTAGAACAAAAATGTTAAAATCTCTTCAGCTTGTGTTAACCACAGACCTACAGACCTACTTCAAAAAACTTTCCAGACGAGGGAACTGGAAGTGCTAAAATGCTGACTCATTTCTGGGTTATAGACTCATTCCTGTAGCTCTCTATACTTTCTGTGTTTTAATTCTGATGAAGCTCTGAAAGATTTTATAGCTCACTTAGTTAAAACTTAGTTGAACAGTTGTGATGTTTGGGATTCAAAAAAACATTTATATCCAGATTTAAATTTGATTTCATTCAATCAGACTTAAAGCTAACATGTTAATAAAACTTCACATAGCTTTTTATTTTCCTGTGGCGGTTCAGCCAGAGGAGGAACCTCTGCAGGATGTTTGATGACGCTCCCCGGCAGCTCGTTCGTCTGAGGACGAGCAGTAAACAAAAGAGCAATAAGAGCTCTTCTCCGATAAGACTTTGATTCATCCTGCTCTCTTATCACCTGCTTCTCAGCGTCACCTGCAACCCTCTTTTCCACCGACACACCGAGCCTTCCCCCGTCGCCATTTATCTGAGGAGTTTACATACACGGCAGACAGGAAGACGGCGTCCTGTGTCACAGACGATGATATCTGGGGGAATTTAACTGACAATAACACTTTGAAATGATATCACACCTGCTGCACGGAGGAGTTAAACAATAAACCCCAGCTGGAAATCAGGGTCAGAAAAAGCCTAAAAGTTTTATAAAAAGCACGTATAAGTATTGTTTTCACATGTAAATATTTAAATGTGGATCATGCAGAGCCATCAAAGATATATTTAGTGTATCTTCAATCAAAAGTCCTAAATGAACCAAGAAAATGTGGCTGGAAGGAGATAAGGATGGAACGAAGAGAGGTAAAATATTTCATTATCATTTCAAAAATATTATTTCTAAAGTCCGCCGGTCGTTCTGAATCTTTTCTGCTTCTTGATATAATGAGGACCAAACAATAATATTCTCTCCTGCAAACTTGCTCTAAATTCACAGTTTTAGGGCTTTATAAGAACGTATTGGACCTTTAAATGAAGTCTTTGTCAATTTTAGTGTGAAAAGAAAAACAGAAATGTGTTTTTCACAGTCTGAGGACTGAAACGTCATTAATAAGTTGTGATTTCTTTGATTCTTTTTCACACTTAGAGATTAGATTTTTTTATTTGATTTGGTTATGTGATCCAGATTAATCAATTAGGGGGAACTACAACACATTTTACGAAAACTACTTAGTTAGGTTTAGGAAAAGATCGCGGTTTGGGTTTAAATAACACCGGAAGTGCTGTAACTTAAGTACGGAAGTTACGTGACAAATAAATCAATTTAACCCGCCCACTGACCCTGGTGTTTGGTTCTTTCTATACTACCTAGTTCACAATTACGTGAATTACATATGAATTAATTTTGTGCTGAGCATCACAAACAAATTTGAAATTTGTGTCACAATAAATACATTAAATTTCATGACTATTTCACGAACTGCTGTTATCAGATGTTTGGTTCCCACTTCTAGCAAGACTGAGCCAACAGTATAACAATGTTAGTATCAATCAATTGCACCTTTAAGTAAGGGTTTTTTGCATGCAGGACTTTTACTTGCAGTATTTTCACAGTGTGATATTAGTACTTTCACCTCAGTACAGGATCTGAGTACTTCCTCCACCACTGGTTGTCTGACTGAAACATTGTCATTAACACGTCTCTGTTGAATCTCAATGAGATGAATCTCATTAAATAAAGTTAATAAAGTTGTTAAAAGGATGATGAGAAATGAGCCGGTGTTGAAACACTTTCGGTGCTCCGGTCAGTGACTCGGTCCACACACAGCTGATTACAACAGTGGACTGAGTGTCTGAACCCGCTCAGCAGAGACTCACTTTAATTTAATCAGCTGCAGCTTCATATTTCTTCAGCAGAGAAACTGTAGCAGCGGCTCATTACACAAATTAATTCATGGGACGGTTACAAATGAGCTTTATTTCTTATTTCTAAATGGAGATGCTCATGTTTAAAAGTACTCCTGAAAATTGAAATACCTGATGGAGACACTTAATTAAAACTAATTCTGCTTTTAAAGGAGAGTTTGGAGACAACAAAACATTTTTATAGTCTGAATGCTCCGAACATAAAGATACAACAGTGGCCTTAAAGGTGCAGTGTGTCGGATTTGAAGGCATCTAGTGGTGTGGCTGCAGGTTGCAACCAACTGAGCACCCCTCTGCTCACTCTCTCAGGCAGACGGCCGCTGGCGATACCACGATTTTGCACTTTGCGGCTCACATTACCGCAGCTTCACAAGTGTGTTGGAGAACTACGGTGGCCTTCAGGTAACATAAAAACACCAATGGCTCTCTCTAGAGCCAGTGTTTGGTTTGTCCGTTCTGGGCTACTGTATAAACATGGCGGAGCAACATGGAGGACTCCGTGAAGAGGACTCGCTCCCTATGAAGATATGAAGGGCTCATTCTAAGCTAATGAAAACACAATAATTCTTAGTTTCAGGTGATTATACACTAATGAAAACATAGTTATGAATATTATATTCCATTTCTGCTTCTAGGTCCTTTGAAATGTTACACATTGTTCCTTTAATATATTATCAATTCATTTGTGTCACCTGTGTGAATACAACAGCCCTGTCTCCTAAAAATAACATTCCCATACAACGAAACATTGTATTGTGAATTACGTTTCAAGGGATTTGTAATGTATTTTTTTGCAGATTACGTTTGGTTTTGACGTATTACAAATACGTTTATAATGATAATCTGCTATAATGTGAAGTCCACATAAGGAGGAGGACGCGGTGGATGGATGCGTCAAATAAACAGAGGACTTTCACCCAGGAGGCTACTGTTTGTGTCCTGTGTGAAACTAAAAGTCCGAGAGAGAGAGGCGCCACGTCCAAAACACAGACAGTTACCGTCTGCCACAATTATATATTATTTTATTTTGTTATACTTTATCCCTATATTTTAACCTTGCAATATGTTATGTCTTAGATTCCCATCCCCACTTTTAATCAGCATTGGAGGAGATTTGAGATCTGAGCGTTTCATTGCCATATGACAATAAATAACTTGAACCTAATTGTTATGTTGATACAATAAAGTAGGGCCACTGAAAATATAAGCTTTCAAGAGTAACATTTTTAATATCTTTTAGAAATAAAGTCATAATTTAAAGGAAATAACTGATAATATTATGGAATTAAAGTCATAGTTTGACTGTGTTCATACTGTCATAAATGTTTCTCTCATTGGCTGTCCGATTTCTGCAGTCAGATCACAAAATGAGTCACTAGTGGGGTTCATTTTGTCTGTAACACACCGCTCCTTTAATACATCAGTGATTATAATCAAGTAATTTAATATATAGCCTGAAATGGACCATTCTGCATAATAAGTATTTTTTTTACTTTTGGTTCTTTAAATATATTGTGAATGCAGGATTTTTACTTGCAATAGAGTATTTCTACACAGTGGTATTACTGTTTTTACTTAAGTAAAATATAGTATAGTACTTCTTCCGCTTCTGATTTGTGAGAATGTTTTGTGATATAAGAAGATGAAATTATGTGTTGTTATAATAAAAAGGTTTCTTGTTAAATTGGAATGATTTGGTGAGTAATAATGAGGAAAAATATGTCATTACATCATGAAAAATATATTGCTCTAATGTGAAAAAGATGTTATAAATACACCCCAATATGTCTTATTATTATGAGGAAGTGAGCAATTTTTTATTTGTATTTTTGTTGATGTTTTTTTTTGTGGTATGCTGTGTAGAAGCTGTCTGGTGACTTCAGTCTCTAAAATGTTACCTTCAGTATCTGTCTTAACAGAGGGTAAAACATGTTAGCAGCTGTGATTTAGTTTTAGAATGTCTTTATATTTCTTCATGTTCACAAGGAAAGATCTCTGTTCATTGTTGTAATGTTTTATTGTCTTCCTGTAGGGAATCCAACCGAGATCACAGTGTTTCTGTGAGTCCAGACTGCTTATAATATCTGGTATTTAATGATATTTCATGACAGTAAACGCCTGGAGGTCGGCTCTGTGTGAATCTGATTCAGGGAGCTGTGTGTGCTGAAACGTGCTCTGCTTGGAGGGAAGTGGATTAACTAAATATTTAAAATGTAAGTTTCCTCCAAACTTTCACCCTGAACTCAGATTTCTGCTGTAATAAGATATCAGGATAAATGTCAGCATGGATTAACTCGTCTCAGTTCCAAACAGAAGGTAAAGTTCACAGTTTGTTCTTGTTCTCTGCTCTGTCGAGGTGTTTTTTCTTCAGTCAGCCTCTGAGCAACGCACTGACGCTTAACCTTTCCTTACACTTGCGTGCAACACCGTGGTGCGGGCCTCCATAGATGGCACGGGCCTCCGTAGATGGCGTGCTACGAGCATGCACAAAGGCGTTTATGCTCAGTGCGTTGTTCGTTGCAGTATGCTCCGAAACGCCACGAGGCGTAGAAACAAAATTGTCTGTTGATAAGCAATAAGTCAACGAATGTTACCGGAAGAACGTTATGTCAGTAAAACTATGTAGGAAAGAGCAGCTTTCTCTGCTTTATTCTTTGAGAAGTCTGGTACCTGAAGCCTGATGTGTATATATTCCATATTCCATAAAACCTTTTTTTTTTTTTTAGCTTTTACAAAACGATCTCTCATATTGTTTCACAGCATGCTGCAAAAAGCCTCTTCTTTCAAAGTATTTAATGTCATGTGACTGTCCCTGTGGTCTGTCAGTCATAGGGATGTCTGTACTGGCCAACCTGCTCGGCCAGTCTTCCCTCGAAGGCTTCCATGTTGAGCAGAAAGCCAGGTTTATGCTCTGCGTAGTGAAGCTTGTGGTGCGTGAAGGCTCCGCAACTTGTCGCAGTGGTTTGTCGTGCACCTCTGAATTCTTGTAACTATGCGCCGACTACGAGCGCTGCACTTTTCATTTCAACATGGACGCCTTCGAAGGGAGACCATCACCAAACCTCCAGAACCACCTGTTTCACAAGAGAGCACAAACACATTTAGCTGTGTAGTCATTTAGTTAATTACTCAATTAACAAGATTTTAGCCGGCAATTATTTTGATAATTTATTAATTGTTAAGTCAATTTTTAAGTAAAAAGGATAAAAATGATTTGGTTCCAGCTTTTTAAATGTGAATAAATGATGGTGTTCTTCATCCTTTGTGATTGTAAATTGAAAATGTTTGGGTTTTGGACTGTTGGTCTGACAAAATAAACAGTTATTTGGCAAATTTTGATGGGTGATTGTTGATAAAGATTAATCACTTAAGTGGGAAAATAATCAACAGATGAATCAGTAATGAAAAGAATAGTCAATCGCAACAATGGATGTGATGTTGCAGCCAATTTTACACGAACTCTCTGACATCAACATGTTTGTTTTTACTATTCTGGTAGTCTAACACTTGCATAAAAGTAAAAATCCTGTACATGAAGCCTGCTCTTTGAAAGCTTGTACTGCAGTGAAGACGACTCTTTGTAGTACTTTATACTACTGATACTCAGTGCAGCAGCCTCACGCTGTGTTTTAACCACAGTGTGTGTGTCTGCGGTGGGAAATGAAGTGACGGCCCGGTGATGTATCACCGCTGTGTTTCCTTTAATTAATCCTCCTCCTGTGCAGCAAAGTGAGCGTAATAATTCCACACAGGCCGCTCTGATCTACCTAATGTGCTGCTCTACCTCTGACTTAAAGCCGGACCATAAATCCAGAAGAGCCTTTAGAGACGCCGGCTGAATAATGTGGCCATTAGATGATAAGGAGGAACGTGCAATAGGGGGCGCGGTCAGGGGGAGGGGCTTCCTCTCAGCTCTGAGGTTAACCTGTGAGAGAGGACTCACCTGAAATACAGCCGTCGACCTCTGAGGGAACATATGCACCTCTAACATCTCAACGTATTCTCATACAACGGTTCCTATGATATTTTAGGAGGAAGTTTTCCTACGAATGTCCAGCAACACGTGTCATTTTCCGCTTGTTACATGCATTCAGTCTTTTCAAAATAAACTTCCATCTTCACAAGAAACAACTTTATTTAGGATTAGGCAAGAAAACTACTTAGATTGGTTTAGAAAAAGATTGTGGTTTAGTTTATAATAACACCGGAAGTGCTGCTACTTAAATACGTAACTTATGTGACAAATAAATCAACAATTGATTTCTGGTTTCACACAAATGCCGGTCTCCTGGGTGAAAGTCTGGTATTTCATGACCCACCCATCCACCCCAACCTTTTCTCTATGTGGCGTTCGCCGCTCTTTATATTTTCTGGATCACAATTCCATGAATTAATTGATTTAGTGGGATGTACATGAATTACAGTACATTACTTTTTGTGGGTGGATTATGGTAAAATGGGCCACATAAACAATATGTCAACAAGTGTTGTAGCAAGAATGCAAGATCAGTTATTGTGATTGGTTGTAAAATCTTAAAGAGCTATGATCCTTGTCTGGTCCATTTTGCCTGATTCCACTCTATACAGTATAGCTACAAACAGTGTATGAGACAAACCACAAAGATCAATGACCTCTACACATCAAGTCCATCCAAAAATGTCAATGTCAACAATAACACGGAATAAACACACCACAAGATCATAAACGGTTTTAGAAAATAATTAAATTTATAAGTTTTTCACGCCTGAGGAGGCTCAAAAAAGGTGAACTGTAGCTGTGAGAGTGGATATTATAGGAAAATAAATAATATATGTTGTCACTGAACAATTTTCTGATACACTCAGTATGAGTGAAATTCTACATCACTGCTGGAGGAATGTATTTTATTGTGCAGTGCAAATGTTTGCTGAGAATAATAAATAAAAATAAAAAAAAATGAATGCATCTGATCCAGTGTGCCATTTTTAATTTAAAAAAAAAAAAAATAGATTATGTTTCTAATATCTGCACATTTTCCTGATGGAGATGAAGAAAAAAGTGGAGTTTTAGACCCGTTCTCTGAGATATTTTCTTATTTATGCGTTGCCTTGGGAAGCTGTGCTCTGCATAGCAATGACAGGAAGCAGAATGTAAATTTCAGATTGAATTTGGATGAAATGTGCTCACTGCTGACCTGAGGCCAGTTTCATTCACTTCATTCCTCCTCTTTTTATGGGAACATTAAACTTATTTCAGCTCTCTCTCTCTCCCTCCGCCGGCTGAAGAACCAGCCCTCGCTCTCAGACGATGTTCAAGTTGTTTTACAGCTGCAATATCTGCAGGAGAGATGGCTCGTTGAATTGTCTCTGCTTGTTTGTTAAAAAATCCATCGCTCATTTTTACTGCAGGCAGAACTGGAGACGAATCTTTTCACGCACAGTTACGTTTCTCTGCAAGTATGAAGCTGTACAGGAAACAGAAAGGTCAGGAGAATAAAACGTTGCATTTTAAAGGCTGTTTTTATCTCCAGAAAATGCAGTTTGTTGGCCAATTTGGAAACTCTCTCCTTGACTACCATACATAGGCTGCTATTTTCTCTAAATATGGTCCCATGGGCACAGTTTATTTTGTTGGTTCACTGAACCCCCTAAAAAATGCATCTATATTTCTTTATGATAAAACAGAATAAATAATTCATTGTAATGATGAATAATATTGACCTTGTTGCGTCTTCTTATTGACAGAAGAGAAAACAACAAGATAAGAAGTGTGTGAGTGAAAGACAAACAAACTGTCTCTGATAGTAATCGTCCCTCCACATGAGACCGAGCTACAGTTTGTTGATGTGATTTTCTTGTTTCCTTTGCAGCACAAGTTTATTAAATATTTGATCTGGCAATTATACATAGCATAGTTTATATAATATTTCCTTGGAGTGTTGCAGACGATCAGTGTTCTGCAGTGATTCACAAACTCACACGGTGAAATGTGTCGAGTTTAATCACCGATACTTACGTTTTTACTGCCGCTGTGTGTAATCAGGCTGCTGCTGTCCGAGCCTCGTATTTCACACACATACACACACACACACACACACACACACACACACACACACACACACACATACAGGATGTGAACTGAAAGAGTCGAATCATTTTTATTTATTTATCTATTTTTTTTTAATTTTTACATCAAGCAAAGACGCAAACTTTGTTTACAATTTGATGTTACCTTCTCCTTCTACTCCGCTACATTTTGGAGGCTCAGGCTTGACAGGCTGGTCTCATACACTGTTCGTAGATACAAAAAGTAATGCACTGTAATTCGTATATATCCCACAAAATCAATTTGTGTGTAATTAATGTAATCGTGAATCAGGAAATATACAGTATATAGCGGCGAACACCACGAAGGGAGGAGGTCAGGGTGGATAGGTGGGTCTAAAAACACTGGACATTTTTTCAGATCTTTTTTTTCAGATCTTTTTTCAGACTTTTTTTGTCCAACATTTTTCAGATCTTTTTTTTTCAGATCTTTTTTCAGACTTTTTTTGTCCAACATTTTTCAGATCTTTTTTTTCAGCTCTTTTTTCAGACTTTTTTTGTCCAACATTTTTCAGATCTTTTTTTTCAGACATTTTTTCAGACATTTGTCAGACTTTTTTTCGGACATTTTATTAGATCTTTTTTTTCGGATATTTTTTTCAGACATTTGTCAGACTTTTTTTCGGACATTTTATTAGATTTTTTTTTTCCAGACATTTTTCAGATCTTTTTTTTTAAGACTTTTTTTTCAGATCTTTTTTCAGATCTTTTTTTTTGGATATTATTTCAGATCTTTTTTTTCAGACTTTTTTCAGATTTTTTTTTCAGACATTTTTGAGTTTTTTTTTCAGACTTTTTTTTCAGATATTTTTTTCAGATATTGTTTTTCAGACTTTTTTGGAAATATTTTCAGACATTTTTTTTCAGACTTTTTTTTCGGACATTTTTTCATAGATTTTTTCAAACATTTTTCAGATATTTTTTTTCGGACATTTTTTCATACATTTTTCAGATATTTTTTTTCGGACATTTTTTCATACATTTTTCAGATATTTTTTTTCGGACATTTTTTCAGACATTTTTCAGATATTTTTTTCGGACATTTTTTTCAGATATTTTTTTCAGATATTGTTTTTTAGACTTTTTTGGACATATTTTCAGATATTTTTTTCAAACTTTTTTTCAGATATTTTTTCTCGGACATTTTTTTCAGATTTTTTTTCAGACATTTTTTGTCCGACATTTTTCAGATCTT